>CAUYTI010041670.1:0-12863 GCA_963575145.1 Galago senegalensis
GCCTGCCAAACAACAATGATGGCTGCAACCAAAAAATGGCCAGGCGTTGTGGCGGGTGGTCGTGGTCCCAGCTACTTGGGAGGCTGAGGCAAGAGACTCGCTTGAGCCCAGGAGTTGGAGGTTGCTGTGAGCGTGATGCCAGGGCACTCTACCCAGGGGGATAGCTTAAGGCGCCATCTCAAAAAAAAAAAAACCCCAAAAAACCCAAAAAACAATATTTTCTCCTTAAATTTTTGTAGATTTTACTCTTGATGTCCTCTGGCTTTAGATGTATAGAGTAGAAACGTGATACCATACCGATGAGATTGCTTTTTTCTTTCTCTTTGTCTAGATCCATAGATACCTTCTGTGTTTTAAGGAGGAAAGAAGTTTTTTGCATATATTGATATGCTCCTATGTTTTGGTTTCTCTTCCTTAATTTGTCATCGTACTAAAGAAGTCTTTTGTTTTGAAATTGTAAATGTCTTACTTAGAGAAATGTTTTTCCTGTTATTTATTTCCTCTTTTATCTGTCAGTCTGTGTCTTTCTTGGCATTCCTGTTATGTGCAGATTACATTTCTTGGTTTCTTATTTTGTGTCTGTCTCTGTCTTCTTACCTGTTAATTTGATCTGTCCTTTCTCCTGATTTCCGAGAGAATTTTTTAAGTTGTCATTGTAATTCAGTTTAGAATTTATGGTATTATACTATCTTTTCTTATTATAGTTTAAAATTGGTAATTACATCTTTATTTAAAAGCTTCCTTTCCTAGACCAAAGTGATTCTTCTTCCAAAAAATATCTTGTCCTCTGAAATCTCAAAGCTCATTAAGAATATGAATAAGACATATTTCTCATGTTTTCTCTCTCTTACATCCAGGTCCAGGTCTCTACTCCCAAAGAATTGGTTCTTACTCCAATAAGTTCTCTATTTTTGAACTATGGAATGTTTTTTTTTTTTTTTTTGAGAAAGAGCCTCAAGCTGTCCCCCTGAGTAGAGTGCCGTGGCATTACAGGTCACAGCAACCTCCAACTCCTGGGCTCAAGCGAGTCTCTTGCCTCCACCTCCCAAGTAGCTGGGACCACAGGCGCCCACCACAACGCCCGGCTATTTTTTGGTTGCAGCCGTCATTGTTCTTTGGCGGATCCGGGCTGGGGATTCCAACCCGCCACCTTGGGTGTACGTGGCTGGCGCCTTAGCCAGTTGAGCTATAGGCGCCGAGCCGCCAGTGCATTTTGATTACAGAGCAAACAAGCAATTCACACCCTTTTGAGTTGAGACTGACCAGTTCATTTTTCTTTGAAAATAAAACACTCCTCTTTGCAGGCTTGGCACCTGTAGCTCAGTGGCTAGGGCGCTGGCCACATACACTGGGGCTGGTAGGTTTGAACCCAGCTGGGCCTGCCAAACAAAAATGACAACTACGACAACAACAACAAAATAGCTGGCATTGTGCCCGACCGACGCCTGTAGTACCAGCTACTTGGGAGGCTGAGGCAAGAGAATCACTTAAGCCCAAGGGTTTGAGGTTGCCATGAGTTGTGATGCAAGGGCACTCTACCAAGAGTGACATAGTGAGATGCTGTCTCAAAAAATAAAAAATGAAAAGAAAATGCTCCTCTTTGCAGACTCAGGTATGGTGTTTCTACCCCATACAGCATTAAAACTCACACTAGCCTTCCGGCAGAGCAATTAGACTGTACATATCAAAAGTCTTCAGAAAGTGTCTCATGTTAACATGACAGCTCCACTCTGGTCCTGGTGCACAAGAGTAATTAGGAAGCTACAAAAGATGCTAACAGCAAAATACTGGGAACAACCTATGAGGCCACATAGAATAAGAGCCTGTGGATCAAGCGACTGAGGCACCAGCCACATACACTAGAGCTGGCAGGTTTGAATCCAGCCTGGGCCTGCCAGACAATGACAGCTGCAACCAAAAAATAGCCGGGCATTGTGGCAGGTGCCTTTAGTCCCAGCTACTTGGGATGCGGAGGCAGGAGAATCTCTTGAGCCCAGGAGTTGGTGGTTGCTGTGAGCTGTGATGCCATGGCACTCTACCCAGGGTGACAGCTTGAGGCTCCGTCTCAAAAAAAAAAAGGTGACACACAGCGAATCCACAATGCTGTGCAAATCTATTTCTAACATTGAGAGATGTTCCCTATATACTCTTAAATTTTAAAGCAGGTGACAGAGCAGTATACAGACTATGACTTCTATTTTTGGGGAATAAAATATATATATTTCTATATGTATATACAAAAAGTCTACAAAGATATCCACCAAATATTAACTGTAGGTGACTAGATGGTGGCATGCTAGATGTTTTATAATTTTCTTCTCTTTTTTTGTTCTGAAAATGGGTAGAATATGAGATATATTATTTGTGTAAAAATAATTTTTAGTAAAAACAAGAAAAAAAACAAGAAAGAAAAGAATACTTAGAACTATTCTCATGCCTTGTACTGTTCTGAAACCCCAATATGTAGTTCGAAACCCCAATATGTAGCAGCAGATAAGGTCGCCCACAAAGAGGCTCTGGGCTCCCCACAGAGCTTGGGTGGGATGCTCGACCATGGCCGGCAGGGCGCGCCCTCCCCATGTGCCGTGGGAAGCGCCCAGCAGTAGCCTTCAGCCAGATGCTGGCTCAGATGGAAAAGAACTATTCCCTGCCAGTTCGTCCTGCCCATAGGTGGCTGGAATTGCTGGAATAAAGGGTTAGAAGTAATTTGTTACAAGCACCACATGGGCTGTGGCTGGGCTCCCTCTGTTGCACATGCCTCATGTCTAGACCCTAATGGCAACTTGGCGGATGAGCCATACTATCTGGCTTTTGGTTTCCTCTCCTGCTCTCTCCTGTCTGTGCTTCCTCCCACCTGCTTCTGCAGGCCACTAGCCCCGTGCCTCTTGAGGCCACTGTTTCCCCAGCCCTGTGTGTTCTGTGTTGACAGGTGAAGTCCCGAGTGGCCTTCAGGAAGCCCCTGGTGGAGCAGGGCACAGTGCTGGCAGATATTGCACAGTCACGTGTGGAGATCGAGCAGGCCAGGCTGCTTGTGCTGAAAGCTGCTCACCTCATGGATGTGGCAGGAAATAAGGTAGGAGGCAGAGGGTACTTGGAAGAGGTTCCCAGATGGCAGAGGCCCAGAGGTCACAAGAGAAACATTCAGCAAACCCTGGGGTAGGAGCTTCTTGACACTGAAATCTGTATTTTAACTCTACTTTGAACTATTTGGGCAGCTTTATAAAATTTAAAAAGGCACAATAAAAAAAGATCAACCTTTATATTTTATTGACCAGGTAAACTTCTTAGTTTGAGATGTGGACTCCAGTCAGGCCTGCCCTCTTGGGGCATGATGGTGCAGGTATCAGGCAAAGAAAGAGTAGGAAGGGAAAAGGGACCCTCTCCTGGCCTTAATGCAAATATAGAATTAGCCAGAATAGAAGCTTTTGATACAAAAAGTGTGTCTTTTTTTTTTTTTTTGAGACAGAGTCTCACTTTGTTGCCCTCAGTGGAGTACCATTGCTGGTACTCAACAGCAACTTCAAATTCTTGGGCTCAAGTGAGCCTCTTGCCTTAGCCTACCAAGTAGCTGGGACTACAAGCACCTGCCACAGCACCTGGGTATTGTGTCATTTCTTTTTTTTTTTTTTTTGGCCGGGGCTGGGTTTGAACCTGCCACCTCCGTCATATGGGGCTGGTGCCCTATTCCTTTGAGCCACAGGCGCCGCCCAATTTCCTTAATTAAAGCTCTTTCTGGTTGGACATAGTGGCCCATGCCTGTAACCATAGCATTTTTGGGAGGCTGAGGCAGGAGGATTGTTTGTAGCTAAGAGTTTGAGCCAACCTGAGCAACATAGCAAGATCCAATTAGCCAGGCATGGTAGTAAGCATCTGTGGACCCACTACTTAGGAGGTTGAGGCAGGAGGATCATTAGAGCCCAAGAATTAAAGGCTGCAGTGAGCTATGATTACACCACTGCACTCAAGCCTGGGTGGCAGAGTGAGACCTTGTTTCTTAAATTAAAAAAAAAAAAAAAAAAAAAAAAGTAAGGCTCTTCCTTTTTTTTTTTTTTTTTAGACAGAGCCTCAAGCTGTCCCCCTGGGTAGAGTGCCATGGCATTACAGCTCACAGCAACCTCCAACTCCTGGGCTCAAGCGAGTCTTTTGCCTCCGCCTCCCAAGTAGCTGGAACCACAGGCGCCCGCCACAACGCCCGGCTATTTTTTGGTTGCAGCCGTCGTTGTTTGGTGGGTCCAGGCTGGGGATTCGAACCCGCCACCTTAGGTGTACGTGGCTGGCACCTTAGCTGGTTGAGCTATAGGCGCCAAGCCAAGAAAGGCTCTTCCTAAATGCCTGTGATAGCCAGACACTATGCTCAAGCTGACCAGAGATGATGCCTCTGCTGACCCTGCTTTATCCAGCTTTTTGTAGGGCAGCCTCCATTCCCAAGAGTCTCACCATTGAGGCATTGAGGGGACAACGCAGGCTCACAATTCTCTGTTTGATGTCTTCATGCTAGATGTAGTGGAGGCTCTCAGGTGCCTCTTGAACACCCCCATCCAGGGCAGATCCTTACAGCTCATTTTCTTCAGCTCTGGGCTGGCCTTGGTTCACTGTGGCTTGGTGATGGAGCTGACAAGTCACATCCCCTCTAAATCTTCAGATCTGTCCCTTACTGGGTATTTGCCTCACATCTTAGGGCATCTTTTTAAAAAAATGTTATTTATTGGCTTGGCACCCATAGCTCAGTGGTTAGGGCCCTAGCCACATACACCAGAGCTGGCAGGTTCAAACCCGGCCTGGGCCTGCTAAACAACAATGACAACTACAAAAAAAAAAAAAAACCTGGGTGTTGAGGCGGGTGCCTGTAGTCCCAGCTACTTGGGAGGCTGAGGCAAGAGAATTGGTTAAGCCTGAGAGTTTGATGTTACTGTGAGCTGTGACATCACGACACTCTACCAAGGGCAACATAGTGAGACTCTGTCTCCAAAAAAAAAAATTAATTAAAAAATTTTATTTATTTATTTTTTTGAGACAGAGTCTCACTTTGTCTCTCTGGATAGAGTGCCATGGCATCACAGCAACCTCAAATTCTTGCCTCAGCCTTCCAAGTAGCTGGGACTACAGGTGCAATCATAGCTCACTTCGTCCACAATGCCCAGCTATTTTTTATAGATGGGGTCTTGCTCTTGCTCAGGCTGGTTTCAGACTCCTAAGCTCAGGCAGTCCATCCACCGTGGCCTCCCAGGATGCTAGGATTATAGAAATTTTGTATTTTTAGTGACCAGGTCTCACTCTGTCACCTAGGCTGGAGTGCAGTGGCACAGTCATAGATCACTGAAGCCTTCCACTTTTAGGCTCAAAAGATCCACTTGCCTCAGTTTCCTGGGTAGCTGAGACTATAAGTACATACCACCATACCTGACTAATTTTTTCTTAAGTTTTTGTAGAGATGGAATCTCACTGTGTTACCCAGCTAGTCTCTAACTTCTGACCTCAAGGGATGCTCTCACTTAAGCCTTCCAAAGTGTTGTGATTATAGGGTTGAGCCACCATCCCTGGCCTTCTCTTAGGACATCCTGAGTTACCCTCCAGCTGATACCCCTTGAAATTGCAGAGCATCTGTTTTAAGCCCATGTGTTTTATTTCTCTCTGTGCATCTGACTGTTCTTCCAAGCATTTTGCCCTCAAGTCTTTTACAACCACCTCTTCTCCCCTCCTTTCAGGCTGCAGCTTTGGATATAGCCATGATTAAAATGGTAGCCCCATCCATGGCCTGCCGAGTGATTGATCGCTCTATCCAGGTGAGCACAGACTGGACAGCTGGTTTCTCTGAGCTGTTGACACCAGATGTGAAACATCCTCACCTTTGGTGACCCATCCTCCTGAAAACCCTGATAGCATCTTTATTGCCCCCTCACTGTGCATGTGGTTTTCCTTCTTCTCTTAGAACAACCACATGAGGGGGGGTCCCATCCTATCCCTACTTAAAATATGAGAAAAGAGGGGCAGCACCTGTGGCTCAAAAGGGTAGGGCGTCAGCCCCATATGCTGGAGGTGGCAGGTTCAAACCCAGCCCTAGCCAAAAAAAAACCCACATATATACATATGTGTGTGTGTGTGTGTGTATGTGTGTGTGTGTGTATATATATATATATATACATATATATATATGTATATATATATATGAAAACAGGATGGCACCTATGGCTCAAGGAGTAGGGCGCCAGCCCCATATACTGGAGGTGGTGGGTTCAAACCCAGCCCTAGCCAAAAAAACCCCACATATATATAGATATGTGTGTGTGTGTGTGTGTATGAGAAAACAGGATGGCGCCTATGGCTCAAGGAGTAGGGTGCCAGCCCAATATACTGGAGGTGGCAGGTTCCAACCCAGCCCCGGCCAAAACCTGCAAAAAAAGAAAAAGAGAGAGAAAACATAGGCACAGAAAAAGGAAGTGACTTGTCCAGGTCACTCAGTTTATAGGGAGCTGGGATTTTGTAACCCCAGAGCATAGCCTCTTACCTGTATGGGATGCCTCCCTCTCAAATCCTAACACCTGGCCCCAGTATAGAACAGAAACCCCCTGCAGAGCGGGCTTAGTGAGTCTGGCATCTATGGGACAGCAAGTGTGGGCCCACCTGAAGTCTCAGGATTATTTGTTATTATCACATACATGTCTTAAGGGACCCCCTGAGTAGTTGACTGTTACAAGCAGGTCACAGGCCTTCCTCCTGGGACCCTCAGAGGTGAGGGCTCACCCAGGGTTCCCCTTCCCACCTTGTGTCCTCTAGGCCTTTGGAGCAGCAGGACTGAGCAGCGACTACCCCCTGTCTCATTTCTTTGCCTGGGCCCGTGCACTGCGCTTTGCTGATGGTCCTGACGAAGTGCACCAGGCAACAGTGGCCAAGATGGAGCTAAAGCACCGCACTTAAACCTTTGGGACTGTGGGCTGGATGTCCCAGCTGTGCCAGCCACTTCCAGAGCTGAAACCGTAACTGCTTTGAGAGGTCTGCTGTGTGGGAGTTTCGAACCCTGCCCAGCAGCTCTACCCTGGAACAACTGGGATGAACTCAGCCTTTTCAGGTCACTGTGGAACAGTGGTTCTCAACCTTCCTAATGCCGCGGCCCTTTAATACAGTTCCTGTGGGTCATGACCCACAAGTTGAGAACTGCTGCCGTAGAAGATGTTTCTATGAGAAGCAGTATTTGCATTTCTGGTGAGAGAGGGCATTAGCTGCAAGCTGAGCAGGTTTTGGGACAGAGCCTGAAAAGCAGGTCTTTGGGCTCTTGGTGCAGGGCTGGGCAGCCCGAGTTCCCCTCTCTCTCTAGCTGTGAGAATGTGGACACACCTTAGGGGACCTGCCAAGGCCACCCCTGCTGTGGAAGCGTGCCAGAGTGCTCCTAGGAAAACAGAATGAAACCAAACTTGTGATGCCAGTAGCATCTGATTTCCTTCATTTGATTGTCTATCACACAGAATATTAATTTAAATGTTATTTTGGAAAGTGGCTCTGGGGACATAAAAGAATAAGAAAACAGACCTCAGAGACTCTGTAGCCTTTCTGTGTCATACAAAAGGAACCAAGCTTAGAAGTTCTGCCTCAGCCCCTCCATCTCAGTACATCAGTTGCCACCTTCCCTCCTCATACTTGTGTTCCAGAATCCTGGCCACTGCCTCTGTCCCTTACCCATGGCGGGTGTGGATGCCATGAGCTCTGCCAGGCCCTAAATCAGCCACCTTCTGTCACCAAGTTCTGTACTCTGTGCTCAGAGAAATGTCCCCAAAGAAGCTGTGGTGATATGTGTGAGGCCCCTGCAGTTTCCATACTCTCTGTCTGCCCTATGCTGTCAGAGTACTGGGGGGCATGGCAGGGGGTGGGCAGTATACGAGCACAATTTAGAGAACAGTATGCTTTTTTCTGAGGAGAGTGGAAATCCTTGAGTAACCAGTGCCCTGTGAGCCCAGGTGGCATGGACAGATAAACTGTCAACACTTAGGACCAGTCTGCTAATCTCCCTCACCTGCTGTGTTGGAAGTGACCTCATAGGAACTACTTCCCTGAGAGTACTCCTTACAGCAGGAGGGCCCACATCCCTGCAGGATACAAAGTCACAGGGGCCTTGTGAACAGGCTCCTCAGATGTGCTTTCCCCAAGCTTGCCCTCCTCCACCACACTTGAGAAACTGCTTGTTGCTCAAAGAAGGTAAGTTAATATCAAATCTTAGCCCAGCCTGGTGGCTCATGCTTGTAATCCTAACACTATAGGAGGCAGAGGTGGGTGGATCCCTTGTGTTCAGGAGTTCGAGATCAACGTGAGCAAGAGCAAGACTCCATCTCTAACAAACAGGCATTGTGGTGGGCACCTATAGTCCTAGCTACTTGGGAGGCTGAGGCAGGAGGATGTCTTGAGCCCAAAAAATTGAGGTTGCTGTGAGCTACAATGGTGCCACAGCACTCCACCAAGGGCAACAGAGTGAGACTCTGTTTGAAAAAAATAGAATAAATAAAATTTCGAACTCATTGCTATCAATGCCAGCCACACTGGCAAGGAATGTTCTGCAAACTCTGTTCTGCAAACTCTGATTCTAGCAGCCTAAGTTCTGCTTTGAACCTGAGGAGGGAGGGAGGTTTTTTTTTTTTAGAAAAGGAAGTGATGTGGCTTAGTGTATCACACAACCCTATGAATTTCTTTTGTGGCCTCCAAGGTTAGCCTTGCATGTTCAGTAGTGCAGCTGCAGAGACGAAAATAGGTGCTGTGCTGTGGGTGACGTGGGTCATTCTCAGGTCTTCTGCCTCAAGGGCTGGAGCCACTTGGGGTACCAGGAATGCAGCCTACAGAATTGTGAGTCCTGGCAGACCCTAAGTCAGACCCTGCAGTTCTGCTAGGTCAGCAGTCTCCAACCTTTTTGGCACAAGTTTCGTGGAAGACAATTTTTCCACTAGTGGGGATGGGGGTGGTTTTGGGATGATTCAAGCACATTATGTTTATTGTGCACTTTATTTCTATTATTATTACACTGTAATATATAATGAATTAATTATACAGCTTACCATAATGCAGAATCAGTGGGAGCCCCGAGCTTGTTTCCTGCAACTAGATGGTTCCATCTGGGAGCGATGGGAAACAGTGACAGATACCCCCAGAGTGTGTTACTTATGTCTTTAGCTCCACCTCAGATCATCATGAGTTAGATTCTCATAAGGAGAGCACAACCTAGATCCCTCACATGTGCCATTTACAGTAGAGTTTATACTCCCATAAGAATCTTTTTTTTTTCTTTTCCATTGGTTGTGATTCTTCCAAGCAATCCTATGAGAATCTTATTACCACTTACCTGACAGGAAGTGGAGCTCAGGCAGTGACACAAGCAATGGGGAGCGTCTGTAAATACAGATGAAGTGTCACTCACTGACCTACCTCTCACCTCATGCTGTGTGGTCAGATTCCTAACAGGCCACAGACTGGTCTGGTCTGTGGCCTGATGGTTGGGGACCACAGTGCTAGATGATTCTGCTCACCACTGTGGACTGAGCCCCATCTCTGACCCAGGCACTGGTCTAGCCCTGAAGGACTGTGCCGGTGAACAAAACAGGTAGAGTTGACACTGAGGGGATGGGGGCTGGGGCCTCAGGGAGGACTCTTTCCAGAAAAGGCATCTGAGCCAGGACGTGAGCAAGAAGAAGAAAGGGTGAGGGTACTTCCAGGAGGAGTGGCCAGCAGAAGCCCTGGGGAGTGGTCCAGTACCATGCAGCACATGCCTCCTATTCACATGGCTAGAGCCAGGAGCAGGCTGAGGAAGGGGAGATTCTGCTTAGCTGGGGTACAGGCCTGTGGGGGCCTCAGGAAGGTTGAGGACCCGCTCAAACCAGCTTACATAGCCAAGTTTCTCAAATTTTAACAGGAAAGGAATGCCACTGGAGAGTGAGTATAATCCAGTTGTTTCAGTACATATGCCTTTCTTTTTTTTGAGACAGAGCCTCAAGCTATCCCCTGGTAGAGTGCTGTGGCATCACAGCTCACAGCAACCTCCAACTCCTGGGCTCAAGCGAGTCTCCTGCCTCAGCCTCCCAAGTAGCTGGGACCACAGGTGCCCGCCACAATGCCTGGCTATTTTTTGGTTGCAGCCATCATTGTTGTTTGGCAGGCCTGGGCTGGCTTCGAACCCACCAGCTCAGGTTTATGTGGCTGGCGCCTTAGCCACTTGAGCCACAGGCACCGAGTTGACACTTACTATTTATTATCCCTACTGTATAGCTGAGAGAACTCAGGCTCAGTGATACTGAGATACTGCCCAAAATCACAGGCAAGACTTGAACCCAAGATGGGCTGGGTCCAAAGTCTTTGCTCTTAACCCCCACTGTCCTACACAGTTCCAAAGTCCTGCCTGGACCTCCCAGCTACTAGTGTGGGGAGGCCAGGTGACCGGCCCTCTGTGGGCAGTTGTGAATAAGCAGATGTAAATCCAGGCCTTGCTTCTGAGTTCAGGACAACCTGAGCCCTCAGCGACCAGGCAGCCTCGGTCACACTGTGCCTCATCACTCCATTTCTGTGCCAACCCAACTGCGTGTGGACATTTTGTTCTACAAAAAGGAAGACATTGGAATTCAGAGCCCAGTAAACTCCTGCTCCCACGGCAGCCCTATGAGCCATGTCATCCTGGCACTTCTGTTCTGTCAACCTGGCCAGGGGCTGCCCACCCACCACATGCTGACCGAAGTTCTGGCAGAGGCATGCTTCCCTTGCTGTGACTCATTCTCTGTCCCGTGACTCATTCCTGCCCTGCCACACACAGTTTCCACCCTGTTCTCTCTTTCCCACTCAGGTCGAATTTTAGGAACTGAGCTGCAGCTGGTTTTAATCCCAAAGCTTATTCCATTGGATTCTGGATGCTCTCTCTTGTTTACTTATCACCAACATGTTGGAGGGACGTTATCGTCCAGAGCACTGAGAGGATGGACCTCGTGACTCTCTCTAATGTGGCATTAGCAGAAGATGATTCAGAGAATAAAGTGTGTGCAAAGGAGGGATGGGCGCTCTCAAGGAGCATGACATGGCCTTTGGACCGGGCACACTCAAATCTTATTTAATCTTACAATGACCCTCCAAAATAGCTGAATCTAGAGTTAGGAACAATTACTGTTCACTTTACAAGTAAACCAACAGAGGCTTGGACTGGTTAAGCCACACGGGCTGCAGAAACACTCTGTTTCATTGGTTATGAATGGTTACACAGAAAACCCCACTCTGTAAGGAAACTGTAAGGTCCGCTTTACAATTACAGCCACAAAGAGGACCAGCCAACAACCGCTTTCAAGACAAATGCTCCAAAAGCCATTTCAGTCCACGCTGCCATCAAAGGGAAATGATATTTGGCAGTGAAAGGCAGCTGCTCTCTGACCCAGCTCCATCCCAGATAGGCTGACTATAAACCAGTACTGCCAACCACTCTTAAACGAGATAACCCCTACAGGCACAACAGGCACAGTCTGGAGGACACCAAGATTTCTGCCTGGGAAATGCTGGCCTTGGCAATGCAAAATACAAACCAAAGGGCTGAGAAAGCACAAGGGCAACTAGAAGAAGTGAGGGAATGGTGGGGCAGGCTGCAGTGCAGGAACAGAGAGTGTGCAGGGTGCAGAGATGGTCCCCAGCTGTGGGGGTTAAGAAGGGTGAAGGCTAGGCCGTGAGGCTGGGCCCAGAGGAAAGGCATCCCTGTGGTAGGGCAGGTGGAATGGGTGACACCTTAGCTCCTGGGACCAGGTGTGATTGGCTTAGGCTCTGGGAAGGCAGCCAATCAGACTCTGCAAGGGAGAGCTCCCTGATTATTCTCACAGGGATCCTGAGGGGACAGCCTGGCCACAGGGGAAAGCAGGGTGCTGGCAATATGGGTATAGCCCATCAGAGGGTAGGTAGGGGATGGCTGTTCACTGCAGGTCAGAGAGTTAGGGCACAGGTCCTGTCTTGGCTGGCACATTGAGTGCCACATGCCACAGGTGTGAAATGGGCAGACCAAACAATGCAGCTGGTTGCATTGGTTTTTTACACAGTGGGTGTGAAATGAATTTAAGGGTCTTGATCTAAAATGCTTTGTAAGGAAAGAAAATAGAATAGATGGGCTTGGCGCCTGTAGCTGAGTGGTTAGGGTGCCAGCTAAGCTGGCAGGTTCGAGCCCTGGCTGGGCCTGCTAAACAACAGTGACAACTGCAACCAAAAATATAGCCAGGTATCATGGCAGGCACCTGTAGTCCCAGTTACTCAGGTGACTGAAGCAAGAGAATCGCCTAAGCCCAAGAGTTGAGGTTGCTGTGAGCTGTGACGTTACAGCACTCTACTGAGGGTGACATAGTCAGACTCTGTCTCAAAAAAAAAAAAAGAAAGAAAATAGAATAGAATGGAAAACATCTCAGTACCTCCAGTAGACTAAGGAAGGATCAATGTTGTTTTGTGAGACTTTTGGTTGTCTTAATAGATGTGTTACACATGCGTAAGTGTAAATGCATTTCTTGATGACAGCTGTGATTTCAACAACAACAACAACAACAAAGACAACAAACCAATAGATTAGGGATTAGGTCAGCAGTTCTTACACTTGAGCAAACCTCAGAATCCTCCTGAGGGTTTGTTAAAGCACAAGCCATTGCTCCACCCTTAGTTTCTAAAGGTGGGAGGGGACTGAGATATGCTCTTCTTTTTTTTTTTTTTTTTTTTTTGAGACTGAGCCTCAAGCTATCCCCCTAGGTAGGGTGCCATGTGCAACCTCCAACTCCTGGGCTCAAGCAAGTCTCCTGCCTCAGCCTCCCAAGTAGCTGGGACCACAGGCGCCCACCACAATGCCTGGCCATTTTTTGGTTGCAGCCATCATTGTTGTTTGGCGGGCC
>CAUYTI010041671.1:0-18108 GCA_963575145.1 Galago senegalensis
GTGGTCCCAGCTACTTGGGAGGCGGAGGCAAGAGACTCGCTTGAGCCCAGGAGTTGGAGGTTGCTGTGAGCTGTAATGCCACGGCACTCTACCCAGGGGGACAGCTTGAGGCTCTGTCTCAAAAAAGAAAAAAAAAAAAAAGAACATTTGGAGGACAACTGGGAAAATTCCTAATTGTATTGTACCAAATAATGCTACTATATAAATGTTAAATTTGCTGAATGTGGTAACTGCATTTTAACATGTAAAGAACATCCTTGCTGTTATAAGATACATGGTGTAGTATTTTTGGAAGAAATCAAGCTATCAATGGGTTTGGCAAAAATACATGTATAAAATGAATGGGGATAAACATTAACAATTGGTGAATCGATGTGAAGTGTCAGTTTTCACATTATTCTTATAACCACTAATTAAAAAAAGAAAGAAAAAAGGAGCTGGACACGATGGCTCACACCTGTAATCCCAGCACTTGAGAGGCCAAGGCGGGTGGATTGCACAGGCTCAAAACCAGCCTGAGCCACAGCCAAGACCCCATCTCCAAAAAATGGCTGGGCCCTGTGGTGGGCGCCTATAGTCCCAGCTGCTTGGGAAGCTGAGGCAAAGGATCAATTGAACCCCAGAGTTTGAGGCTGTTGAAAGCTAAGACACCACAGCATTCTACCAAGGGTGACCAAGTGCTATGAGCTAAGACACCATGGCACTCTGCCAAGGGTGACCAAGTGAGACTCTGTCTCAAAAAAAAAAAAAAAAATCAACAGCTAAGATCTCACCCAGGGTAGAGGTGCAGTAGCATAATCAAAGCTCATTTTTGTTTCACAATCTTGAGTTCAAGGGATTCTCCTATCTCAGCCTTCCTAGTAGCCTGGACTACAGGCATGTAACACAATACCCAACTAATCTTTGTTTTGTAGAGATAGGGTCTCAAATTCCTGCCTTAAATCAATGCTCCTCAGCTGCCCCAAGTACTGGGGTTACAGGCATGAGCCACTCATTGCCTAATTAAGGAATTTTGAGGTATTTAGACATACTGGTATAAGTGCTTTTGGATAATTAACACTTTAACTAAAAGACAACAAATAGTTTCATTTCAATGTTAAATTATTGGACAAGTAACGATAAACACTGCTATGATTTGAAAGTTTTTGTCCCTTCCCAAAAAATTCATGTTAAGAATCATAGATTCGGCTCGGCGCCTGTGGCTCAAGCGGCTAAGGCGCCAGCCACATACACCTAAGGTGGCGAGTTTGAATCCCCAGCCCGGGCCGCCAAACAACAATGATGGCTGCAACCAAAAAATGGCCAGGCGTTGTGGTGGGTGCCTGTAGTCCCAGCTACTTGGGAGGCTGAGCCCAGGAGTTGGAGGTTGCTGTGAGCGTGATGCCATGGCAGTCTACCCAGGGGGATAGCTTGAGGCTCCGTCTAAAAAAAAAAAAAAAAAAAAAGAATCATAGATTCAACAGTGTTGGAAGGAGGGGCCCTATCCCTCTCAATGGATAGATTAATGCCGTTATAAAAGGGCAAATGCATACATCTTTTTTTAAATACACAAAAAATGCTTTCACGTAACCATATCTCATGCTTCTCTCCCTGAAAGTTTACATTCTTTGTAATTTTAAATTTATTTTTTTCAGGGAGGGTATAAATTTTATATATATGTAGATATGTAGGTATATACAAACATACATATAGGAAAATAGAAAAAACAATGTTAACAGAAAAAAGATTGCCCTATTTTTTTCAAAACAGATCATAAAAATGTGTACTATGGGAATTGTTTTCTATATAAAGATGTATATGTATACACTGTTAATGTGATTTTTTCTAATTAAAAATACTGCATATATATAAAATCAAACAAAAAGGAGTCCTCAAACATCTTACCTAAATTGTTCTCCAGGACAGCTTTTTCTCCTTCCAATTTTGTTTTGCCATACAAATTTAGAGGACTTGGTATGTCTTCCTCCCTGTAAGGTGGATTTGTTCCATCAAATACATAATCTGAGCTAATGTAGATGAGAAATGCTCCAACTGCAGCTACAAAAAAAGGGAAAAATCTATTAAATCTTTACATGACATTGCTCTTTAGTGGAATTTCAAATGGATTATTCATAATATATAAACTCAAATCACTTGTAATTGTTCTTCCAAACTTTACTCATTCATAAAATATTAATGAAGATTTTATAAAGTCATCATTACCTGCTTCCTTAGCTAAATTCCCAGAAGCATCCACATTAAGTTGAGAAGCAGCATCTGGCTGATTTTCTACAACATCTGGTCTTCTCTCTGCTGCACAATGTACTATGACATGGGGCTAGAAGTTAAGCATTGATACATTTTTAACAAAAAATGGAATGAAACAGAAATTACACCTTTCCTAGAGTAAGTTAATTCAGAGAAAAGTGTGTTGAATCAATATTCCTTCGACTAAATTTAAATTATTATTATTTTTTTAGACGGAGCGTCAAGCTATCCCCCTGGGTAGAGTGCCATGGCATCACAGCTCACAGCAACCTCCAACTCCTGGGCTCAAGCAAGTCTCCTGCCTCAGCCTCCCAAGTAGCTGGGACTACAGGAGCCCGGCTGGTTTTTGGTTGCAGCCATCATTGTTGTTTGGCGGGCCCGGGCTGGGGATTCGAACCCTCCACCTTAGGTGTATGTGGCTGGTGCCTTAGCCGCTTGAGCCACAGGCCCCGAACCTAAATTTAAATTTTTAAATGTAGTTTTGTCATGCTTCCCTTTTCCCCCCAAAGTTCAAATTGCCTTAAAACACATATAGGGACTGAAAGAATAATTTAGTATTCCCTAGATAAAACCAGAAAAAAAACCTGTGTCAACAATTGTCTTTCTAAATCAAAATAAGCTCCATCCTCCAATATGAATGGGAGAAAAGAGCTACCATTTATGCGATTAATATGACCTAAACATTTTACAATCCGCATCAAAGTGAGAGCATCTCCTTGACCAATCACTTAAAAAAATATATCAACAATCCACAAAAATTATATTCCCAGTTGAATATTATGCCACCTAGGACAGGCACTGTAGAAGGAGCAAGGATTTCATAATCTAATGGGAAAGATAGACCATCTGGTTCCTAGAGGATGTCAGGCCAGAGCCAAGATTTGGGAGGACTACTGACAGCAATTAGTGTACATACCAAGCTTTCTTCTTTTCAATAATTATGTAAGGAAGCATTATCTATGAATTCAAACCTGAATATGCATAACTCTGGGGTACTTCCTTAAATGTAGCATCCTGGGCCCCACCACAGACTTACTGAATTAAAATTTCTGGGAGTAAAGCCTGCAAACAAGTTTAAGTGATTTTGATGCAAGTGATCCTAAGACTTTTTTTTTTTTTTTTTTGAGACAAAGTCTCACTCTGTTGCTCAAACTCCTGGGTTCAAGAGATCCTCTGCCTCAGTCTCCCAAGTAACTGGGACTATAGGTGCCTGCCATAACACTCAGCTAGTTTTTCTATTTTCAGTAGAGATGGAGTCTCATTCTTCCTCAGGCTGGTCTTGAACTCCTGAGCTTAAGCAATCCACCTGCCTCAGCCTCCCAGAGTGCTAGGATTACAGGCGTGACCACCACGCCCAACCTGAGACTACTTTCAGAAAGAACCTCAACTCTAGAAGTGAACAAAACCTAAGTTTTTCTGAAACTTTTCTGTGACAATGACCAACAACTATCTAACCTCTCTACGCCTGTTTTCTCAGTTCTAAAATGGAAATATCTACTCTGCAGTGCTGTAAAACTTACAGAGCAACATTCAGAAAGCATTTATCAACAAACTAGGAATAGAAGGGACAGATCTCAAAATTATCAAAAGCTGTATATGATAAACCCACAGCCAACATCATACTGAATGGGAGCAAATTAAAAGCATTCCCACTAAGAAATGGAGTAAGTCAAGGGTTCCCGCAGCCACCACTTCTATTCAACGTAGTGCTGGAAGACTTGCCGGGGCAATCAGGCAACAGAAAGGCTGTCCAAATTGGAAAAGAGAAGGTCAAACTATTGCTTTTTGCTGACAACATGACCTTACAACTAGAAAAATGCCAAAAACTCCACCAAAAGACTCCTGAAATGGATTAAAAAAAAAAAAATCCAGTGAAGTCTCAGGTCACAAGATCAGCGTACATATATCAGGAGCACTCCTCTACACCAATAACAGTAAAGTCAGGAGTCAAATCAAAGACTGAGTATCATCCACAATATCCACAAAGAAAACAAAACACATAGAAAACAAAACACTTAACAAGGAGGTGAAAGATCTCTGCAAAGAGAACTACAAAACACTGGGGGAAGAAATCACAGATGACACAAACAAATGGAAAAATATATTATACTCATGTTAAAACTACTATGCTACCATGTTAAAACTTCCATACTTCCCACAGTGATTGACAGAATCAATGCAACCCCCACTGAAGTACCAACATTATATTTCACAGATCTAGAAAAATAATTCTATGTTTTGTTTGGAAGAAGAAAAAAAAAAGAGCTCAAATAGCCAAAGCAATCTTAAGAAAAAGAGCTAATCTAGAGGTATCCATTACCAGACTTCAAACTATACTGCAAGGCTATAATAACTAAAACAGCATAGTACTGGCACAAAAATAGAAACACAGACCAATGGAACAGAGAACCCACATATAAAACCATTCACAAACAGCCAACTGATCATGACAAAGTAGACAATAACATGTACTGGGGAAAGAAGACTTACTCAGTAAGTGGTGCTGGGAAAATATTAAGATAGCCACATATAAAAGAATTAAATAGGATCCACATCTCTTCCCACTCACAAAATTAATTAAGATGGATAAAAGACTTAAATGTAAAGCATGAAACCATGAGAATGCTGAAAGAAAATGTAGGAAAAACTCTTCTAGATAATCAGCCTAGGCAAATTTTTTTATAAAGACAATCTCAACAGCAAATATGTAACAACAAAAATTAAAAGGATTTGATTATATTAAAAGCTTCTGCACTGCTGAGCAAATAGACAACCTACAGAATGGAAAAAAATATTCACAAGCTATGTATCTGGTAAAGAGCTAATAACCAGAATCCACAAAGAACTCAAGCAAGTCAGCAAGAAAAAAAAAATCATTAAAAGGTGTGCAAGAGGGCAAGGCCTGTGGCTCAATGAGTAGGGTGCGGGCCCCATATACCCAGGGTGGTGGGTTCAAACCTGGCCCTTGCCAAACTGCAACAAAAAAATAGCTGGGCGTTGTGGCGGACTCCTGTAGTCAAGAGAATCACCTAAGCCCAAGAGCTACAGGTTGCTGTAAGCCATGATACCACAGTACTCTACCAAGGGTGACAAAGTGAAACTCTGTCTCTCTTTAAAAAAAAAAGAAAAGGCTTGGCGCCTGTGGCTTAGGCGGCTAAGGTGCCAGCCACACACACCTAAGGTGCCAGCCACATACATCTAAGGTGGCAGGTTCGAATCCCCAGCCCGGACCCGCCAAACAACAATGACAGCTGCAACCAATAGCCGGGCGTTATGGCGGGCGCCTGTGGTCCCAGCTACTTGGGAGGCAGAGGCAGGAGACTTGCTTGAGCCCAGGAGTTGGAGGTTGCTATGAGCTGTGATGCCATGGCACTCTACCCAGGGGGAGAGCTTGAGGCTCCATCTCAAAAAAAAAAAAAAAAAAAAAAGTGGGCAAGAGACACACAGCAACTTTACAAAAGATACACAAATGGCCAATAGACATGAAAAATTTCTCAACATCACTAATCACGGGGGAAATACAAATTAAAACCACAATGAGATATATCACCTTACCCCAGTTAGAAAGGCTTTTATTATACAGGCCAAAAACAATAATGCGGATGCAGATATAGAGAGAAAGGAATGCTTACACACTGTTAATGGGACCACATATCAGTATAACCTCTATGGAAAACAGTACAAAACTTTTATCAAAAGACACCTGCACTTGTATGTTTATTGCAGCACCATTAACTGCAAACATGTGGAATCCAACCTAAGTGCCCATCTTTTCAAGAGTGGATTACCACAATGTGGCATATGTATACCATGGAATACTACTCAATCATAAGAAAAGAGGAATTAATGCCTTTTTCAACAATTTGGATAGAACTAGAGACCATTATCCATAGTAAAGTATCTAAAGAATTAAAAAACACACCATTATTAAACTGGAACTGATGAGAACACATACGCATAAAGGCTCCAAAGAAAATTCAGGGAAAGGGTGGCACCTGTGGCTCAAAAGGGTAGGGCACCAGACCCATATGCTGGAGGTAGCAGGTTCAAACCCAGCCCTAGCCAAAAAAAAAAAAGAAGAAAAGAAAATTCAGGGAAATCAAGTAGGGAAAAGGGGATAGGAAGGGATGGGCAAAAACCTACCTAACACTATCTGGGTGATGGGCACACTTACAATGCTGACTTAATAATTATAAAAGTGATCCATGTAACCAAAAACTATTTGTACCCCTGTAAAATTTTGAAATAATAAAAGAAAAATAACTGAAGGATATATATACACACACACACATCAAAATGCTTAAAAAAAAAAAACCAGCAAAAACACATTTTCAGAGAAAGTATCACTTGGAAGGCACTCCATAACACAAGCTTACAAAATGTTTTATATTTCTATCTTTTTCAACTTGTGTCTCAATCTAATCTTTTTATTAATTACATATCCCTTGCTATGCTAAAAAAAAAGGAAAAAAAGTATACTATATTTTGTTGCTGCTTAATATGTTAGAGCTTTCGAGTACAGTAACTTCCATGACAGCCTGTAAATTTTCTATATCATCCAGACAATTCTTAAGTTAGTTCATATATATGTTAAAATATACTAAACCATACCTGAAAATCATGAACAATGTGATGAACCGCATTAGAATCCAATAGATTAACCTGTTCAAATTTTGGTCTTGCTCTTCGAAAACCACAGCCAACAGCATGCCAATTATTCTGCTGAAATTCCTTGAATACAGCTCTGCCCAGAAGCCCAGTGGCACCAGTAACTAGAACCCGCCTATTAGGGATGTTAACTTCCTCCTAAAAGATAAGGGATTATTTACTTTGAAAATCATTCTCTCAAAACATTCACCATTATTTTTCACTAAATAAATCTAAGTACTTTGATTCACATTTCATATCTACAATTCAAGCCCAAAGTTAGAACAAAGATTAATCAAGCTATATCAACTGTATCACTTAAGTTTGAATCACCTTATGCAAAAAAGAACATAAGACTTGTATTTCCTAATCACAAAAAAATCTTATTGTTATCATTGATGATACCCAAATGAATAATAACCAACTTTAATTACATTCTTCAGTTTATAAATGTGTACAATGTGTTTTGCTTCTATACAGATGACCAACATGCTCTAAGCCTCTAGAGAGAACTGTTTTAGGCTTACTTTATGGCCTGGATATTTAGGTTATACCTGACATTTCTTTTTTTTTCTTTTTGAGACAGAGTCTCAGGCTGTTGCCCTGGGTAGAGAGGGTCGTGGTGTCACAGCTCGTAGCAATCACAAATTCTTGGGCTTAAGTTCTTACCTCAGTCTCCCAAGTAGCTGGGACTACAGGCACCCGCCACAACACCTGGCTATTTATTTTTTGTTGTTCCAGTTGTCACTGTTGTTTTAGCTGACTCAGGCCAGGTTCAAACCCACTAGCCTCAGTGTGTGGCCAGGGTCCCCTACCCACTGACCTATGGGCACCAACCTGTATACCTGACATTTCTGATCCTCAGTTTTTAACAACAAATTTTCTTTCAAATCTCAATGATTTATTACATTTCGATAGGGCTGAGTTAAAGAATTAGTCAACATCTTAAAGGAATTTGTTAAGAGGAAATAAATCTGGTCCTTGCAAGGCTAAAATGCTAAGTTTAACCATATTAGTAATTGTTCCCGAGTTAACTCTAAATTGACCTACATAAAATAATTAGTAAACACAGAGAGGAAGAAAAAATAAAATATTTTAAACTGACCTGTTTCTATTGTAAAAAAACAAAATACTCCATATATAGAGAAATTCAAAAGAACCACTATTTAGGAAACAACTTAAATGGTATGTTTCCAAGGCATAGTTTAAAAAATTTCTCTTCTTCCCCAAGACGACTATTCTTTTAAAGAGTTAAATTTTAAGCGACCTGAGGTCCTTTCATGTCAAGAGTTGTTACAGTCACCTAATTCTGAGCTGTCCAAAACTTAAATATATAGGCAATAACCAAGATAGGCTATAAAAAGATACCAAAATCAGGTATTTCTAGCATATGCAAGACCTAATATGGAAAGGCTATAAAATGTAAATTTTTAAGAATTATTTTTCCTTAGTTGGACCCATTTAATGACATTTTAAAGCTAAAAGAAATTTCACCCAGGCTCTTTGTAGTAAAACTTGGCTTTAAGCCAAATGATCTGTGACAACAAGGATTTCAGCCAGGAAAATATTTTCTTTGAATTTTGGCAAGAAAACAGCTCTACAAAGGCTGAGCCATAAAGAGGAGAAAACATGCCAAGTCTCGGAAGGACACAATCAGAAAATAATTTACACAGGATAAATACTATAAACATTTGTTGGAAAACAGTACAAAAGATACAGGATTTGGCTTCTTCTGAATTTCTCAGCTTTTACTTCACTCTATAGAAGCAAACAAACAGATGACAGTTCTTAGGTCAGTGGTTCTCAAGTGTTCAGGATGGATCAAAATCACTGAGAGGGCTTCCAGATCTGGTAGGTCTGGGCTGGGTCCTGCTAATTTGCATACCTACCAAGTTCCCAGGTGATAATTTGAAGATTGCAGTTTGAAGAGCACTGTAATCCTGAACTCCAGGAAAGTTCAAGTCTTTCAAAAAGGTCCAAATCGCTAATTCAAACAAACCAAAAAGCTTCCATCATGTACCTTCCTAGTAGTGACAACAGTTTATTTACTTATTTATTTATTTACCACAACTTGGAACTTCTGGGCTCAAGCCATCTTCCCACTTCAGCCTCTCCAGTAGTTGAGACTACAGGCATGTGCCACTACACCTGGCTAATTTTATTTTTTTATAGAGACGAGGTCTCAGTATGATGATAGGGGTGGTCTTGAAATGTACATTAAGACCACTCACAGGATCCTCCACTTCAGTCTCCCAAAATGCTGGGATTACAGGCCTGAACCCCTCCATCCTGAGCATCTTTTCCCCCTTAAAAAGGAAAGCTGGGAGTCAAAGTATTATGCAATCTACAAAAGATGAGGAGCAGTGAATTAAGATCTCTGCATGCTTTCATTCTATGAAACACATTTCTTCCTCATTTTAACATTAGTTAAGACATGAATCTTAATATATCATAGTTTGGCAGTATTTTTTGCAATCTTAATTGCATCTTCAAATAAGAGCCCAAATGATCTTATAATCAAGAGCACCTTGAAGTCAATAATATTACAGTATTAAGTTTCCAGATGAACAAAAGCTCTTGAGGGAATACACTACACTTAAAGAATATTTGGTTGCATACAGAAAATGAACTTCATTACCTTTATACCCCAGGGTACTATGTAAGGTCCCTAAAAGAAAATATGAAACTGTACACAATACCCAAAGGTCAGATGTAAATGCTTAAGAATTTTCTTTATTAGAAGAGCAGGGAACTTTTTTTAAAAGTTATTTAAAACATATTTTAAAACTATGTTATATAAACATACATTATACACCTTTCAACCATAAGAACAGCTCTGATAGGGAAAATACTATTCCCAAAGTAATGAATCTGAAGTCTAAAGATGTCCCCAGTCTAAACATGTATGCGGTAAACATGTCCCAGATCTTGAGTCTTTTTGCTTAACTGGGCAAGCCAAATGCATTGGATTTTATCTCAATCCTCTGGACTTATATTTGGTTTCACAAATGATAAAAGTTTTATACACTGCCACAAACTACAGCATGGAGAACTTATTCTATCTCTATTGATCTAACTCCTCACTAATAAAAATGAGGTATTTGGACAAGACTCCTCCAACTTCATAGTTCCACATTTCTAACATTTTTTATGTTATTCTTACCACAAAGAGTCTAACCAATACAGAGTGAAAAAGCTTTGGCTACTTAAGAAATTTTACCTTTGCACTCCTACCAAGTTCTGAGGTGATGCCAATTACAGTAATTTGAAGACTGCAGTTTGAAGACCTTTTAAAAGATGCCAAACAAGTTTTTTTTTCAGTTTCTCTATAAGCAGTACTCTTAATTATAAAGCTTTTAAAAGTGTACACTGTTTTGTTGGATTTCTATTTATTGTTGAAAAGAAGTAGTCCTCTCAGAATTACTTTGGACCTTCACTCCACAAATTATGTTACAAGAATGCCAAAACGCTTCAATGAACTCAGGAAAAAGAATAAAAGGCTGTCTAGTTCACCCAAATCACAGTAAAGACTTGAAAATATTTTGCCTGCCCGAAAAGTTTACTTTCTCAATTTCTACTTTATGAGCTAAGTAGATCAAATATCAGTTCAAGCTTCCCTACACCTGTCTCTGCCTCATATTGAATAAACCCTTTGGTATATGAAATTCAACCACTTCAGGTGATCAGATTTATGGACACCAAAAAGACTTGAAAAATTAAATACATATAAATGAAAGCAGAGCTACATTTATTATGTTCTTATAGTGTTACCTAATCAAATCATACAGGTAATGGGAGATCAAGGCCTCATTCTCAATTATCTAACACAATAGTCTGGGATAGTGATTTCTACTGTATTAACTTCTATTAAAAATGTCTAGAGGGCAGCGCCTGTGGCTCAGTGGGTAGGGTGCCGGCCCCATATAACGAGGGTGGCGGGTTAAACGTCTGTCCCGCCAAACTGCAGCAAAAAAATAGACGGGCGTTGTGGCGGGCGCCTGGAGTCCCAGCTACTCGGGAGGCTGAGGCAAAAGAATCGCCTAAGCCCAGGAGTTGGAAGTTGCTGTGAGCTGAGACGCCACAGCTCTCTACCAAGGGCGGCAAAGTGAGACTCTGTCTCTACTAAAAAAAAAAAAAAGTTCTAGAAGATGAAGTATCACTAAGAAGTAAAGATCTTGGTGTTCGCCACCGTCGCTGTCTAACGCCAGCGCCGCCTCTAGCTCGCCGAGCTCCAGCCGAAGGAGAAGGCGGGGTAAGTAAGGAGGTCTTTATACCATGGTTCGTGCAAAGCAGACTGCCCGCAAATCCACCGGCGCTAAAGCACTCAGGAAGCAACTGGCTTACAAAAGACGCTCGCAAGAGTGCGCCCTCTACTGAAGGGGTGAAGAAACCTCATCGCTACTGGCCTGGTACTGTGGCACTCCGTGAAATAAGACGTTATCAGGAGTCCTCTGAACTTCTGATTTGCAAACTTCCTTTCCAGCGTCTGGTGCGACAAATTGCTCAGGACTTTAAGACAGATCTGCGCTTCCAGAACACAGCTATTGGTGTTTTGCAGGAGGCAAGTGAGGCCTATCTGGTTGGTCTTTTTGAAGACACCAACCTGTGTGCTACCCATGCCAAACACGTAACAATTACGCCAAAAGACATCCAGCTAGCACGCCGCATACGTGGAGAACGTGCTTAAGAGTCTGCATTATCAAAAAAAAAATTCTCTTCTTCCTGTTATTGGTAGTTCTGAATGTTAGATTTTTTTCCCCCATGGGGTCAAAAGATACTTAAGTATATGATTGCGACTGGAAAAACAGTGGACAGAAATCAGGTATCGGCAGTTTTTCCATTTTCACTTGTGCGTGAATTTTTAACATAAAATGCGGGGATGTGCAGCATTAAAGAGAGTCAAAATGTTTCCGTGAACAAGTTTCAGCAGTTCAACTTTATAACAATTATAAATAAACCTGTTAAATTTTTCTGGACAATGCCGGCATTTGGATTTTTTTAAAACAAGTAAATTTCTTATTGATGGCAACTAAATGGTGTTTGTAGTATTTTTATCATATAGTAGATTACATCCATTCATTATACTTTTCTAACTGAGTTGTCCTACATGCAAATACATGTTTTTAATGTTGTCTGTCTTCTGTGCTGTTTCTGTAAGTTTGCTGTTAAAATACATTAAACTGTAAAAAAAAAAAAAAGATCTTAAATTTCAGTGATAAATATAATGTAAACCATAAAATAGTTCCATCGGGCGGCGCCTGGGGCTCAAAGGAATAGGGCGCTGGCCCCACATGCCGGCGGGGGCGGGTTCAGACCCAGCCCCAACCAAAAACTGCAAAAAAAAAAAAAGTTCCTATTCCCATGAGTTTAATTTTACAGGTTTTGAGAGAGCAACAAGTACGTTGTAAAGGTTTAGCTGCCAAACTTCAGTTTTAATGAAGGAAAACATGAAAAGCCATTTTTGTTTACTGAACTCCTGCTGTGAAAAGCAGCTTAAGCTTTATACACACACATAAACGCACATAAACAATACGTAACACGCACTCAGAACTGCTTGGGGCACAAAGGAACACCACAGATTTAAACAGACCATCTATACTAACTTTATCCTGAAAGAGCCAAAGTGATTTGAAAACACTAAATACATTTTGGAAGCATAAAAACTTCGTCTTATCAAAAACAGCCCGCCACAGAACTCTAGCTAGCCTGGGCAACAAGAGTGAGACTCTTCCTTAAAAAAACAACCAAACAAAAGAACCACACCAGCCAATACCCAACCCTATTCTCTCGTATCTCTACAGACATATTGGTCTGGGCATCAGAAATCTTCTAATAACCAAACTGTAAATATTTTGTGTATTGATGAACGCTCTGAAATATAATGTAGTAGTATATTAGGGGATCCCTGAGATAACATCAATATTTGAATCCCTGCGCCCATTTTACCGAATGAAGTTGGACTAATTTCTCACCCACTGCACCTCAGTTTTCTCATCTGTAAAATAGGACAGTAACAACGTCTCATAGTTATGAAGACTAACCCTATTATCCCTCGTACGAACTAAGACTTTATTAAATTATCTCCAATACTGTTCCTGAAAAGCCATGTTCCTGTACAACTATGGAAAAGCTGTCCGTTCCGAGGAGCTGAGACAGACCGCGAAAGTAAAACCTCCACAGACTCGCTTCCGGCCGCAGTGGCTGCGAATAAAACACCGCGCGGCGTGCGCCGACATAAACAAACTCTGTGGCACCGCCCGGGCTCTGCAGCCGGGAAGGAGGCGCCGAGACCGCTCCCGGCCCGCGGCTCCGACTCGCACGAGTCGCGTCTGGGAAGCCCCCATCTCCCCGGGACGCGGTTGGTCCCCCGGCGTCCCAGGTTCCTACCCCAGACTCCAAACCCCAGAACCGACTCCCTCACCTCCACTAGCCGGCAGCTTCCAGGAAGAAAGTGGATGGAAAGCTCTTTCGGCCGCCCCACCATGCCCGCCGTTTTCGCGCCGCCGCCGCAGCGGCCGCCGCAACCACGATTGCCGCGGGCCTTAGCTCACTCGCCTTCGGCCCGCCTCTCAGGCCCAGGTCGACCCCTCTCCTTGCTTCCGGCTTCCGCCGCCACGGTCGCCTCCATTGATTGGCCACGCTCCGCCGACGCCCCAGAAGGGGGCGGGCGCACGTGGGACGATCCCTCCCAGCCCTCGCGCCATCTCTTAAAGTGGTACACAAAACAAAGGCCCTGACCTTAAGCAATGCTTTTAAGTTTGTGGAGATTTTGCTTATTTGTGTACTTTTTTTTTCTTTTTTCTAATTAAACGCGGTTAGGATTTAAGTGAATCGCCCTAGAGTTTCAAGTCTACAGGGTGCGCAGTGCATAATAATCAACTGGGCATGTCATCTTAAAAAATCGAATATAACATTTTAAAAGTCCTGAGAGGGAGAAGGGCAGGGAGGAGCACAATGAACATATCTCTGGCTTTAGGTGTGCGTCTTGAAAGATTTAGAAAAAGGGACTAAAAATAAGTATCGGCAGGTGAGCTGATTGTCTTTCTTGGATCCTAAATATTAGGATGTGTGAAATCTCAAAAATGTGTAACTACTTTTAACCAAAAAGGTGTTGAATTATTTGAGTTTGGGGTACCTCTTCAAAACGCAGGTTCTTGGATTTTACCTACAATAAACCCTTTATAGTAGAGCTCCGGACCCCACTTAGTGGCGTTAACAGAAGTGGAGGCCACACTTTGAGACGCTCCGCCATGGAGGCTCCAGCTTTGAGCTCTGTAAGCCCAGACTTGGGAAAAAATTAAAGAGCCAACCAGAATGCAATGATGGGCGTTCTAGTACTGTTCGCCTTTAAAAAGTAAATCAAAACTAACAGCCGTAAGTGTTTCGGCTCGCCCAGCACCCAACTGACTTTCCTTCCACTTCAATACCGCCGAGTCCTTGAGTCAAAACTGGAGAGCTGGAAAATTGACGCAGAAAAATAACCCCAGCAAAGACCTTGTAGCTCCAGACCCAAGTCTGGAATTTTTGTACAGCCAGCCAGGAGATCGAGCTTTAAACGTCACCCGCAAACGTGACCACTGCTTGGATTTTCTAAGGAGGCCTTATTTTCTTAATCCTTAGCATAATTTATACATAAGGGCCAAGCAACCTTTTAAAAAAAGTTTTTCTATGTCAGAGGCCCCAGACTTTCTTTCCTCCCGAAGCTCCAAGGAGAACTCATTTTCTTATTCATGTAAACGTTAAAAATTTCTTTGGAACAGTAAGTGTCTGCAGTCGCTCACTTTTCAATTTTACTGGTTTTTTTGTTTTAATCCAGGCTACTATTTACTGTTCATCGGACTAGCATTATTTAGAGAATCCTTGAAAAGACTGCCTCAGCACTGAACAAAAGTAACCCGGAGACAACAAAGAAAGCATGGGGGGAGGGGACCAGACCAAGAGCCTCTCAACAACTTCTCTCTTAGGAACTAGGAAATGTTATTTTAAAGTTTCTAGTTGCAATTAATTTAAGATTTGGGGGCAGGGAGGGGGAGTGCTAAACGTTAAGATTTAAGGACCTGGATATGCAATTAGCATTTCGATTCCCAGAGCAGCGGTGCAAAAAGTTTTAAGTTGACATTTGAAAAATCTGATACTTGCCCTGAAAGTTAGGTACAGTTGTGGGGACAGATGTTTGGGTATGGTTTTTAATCATTTTCTTTGGATGATACGGTCTATGTGAATCAAACATCATTCTTATTCAGGCAACGTCTAACTTCGTGTGGTGGCTAAGTCTTTAAATTTAAAGACCAGCATATAAAAGTTACTTTAGACGATTCAATTCATACGAAGTCTGAAGCACACAACCGAGACATAAATTCCTTACTTGTATAACAGAACCTTCACTTATATCACTACATTTAATCCGACAAATGAAACTGCTGTTCTGTTTTGCATTTTATTTTTGCCAGTTAAGGAGATTTAGCTAAATTCTCCATAATCTGATTCCATCTATCAATCTAGAGTTGATTTATTCTTCTTTGTGCCCAGGCACTGTTTTAAGGAAATGAATGACACCCACTTCTATTATTTTTACAAAGCCATTCTGCTTTTTACCAGGCATTCTCTGGAATGCTTTCAAAACAACTCTTCCTCTGGATAGAATGCTTCATTTCTTGAATTGCTAGCTCTTACCTGGTCCATATCCTCCGGCATTTCAGGCATGATTCCAAAATTATTTCAGGACAACATACACAGGACGGGTTTCAGGCTCTGCGTTCTCTCTCAGGGTCTTTGTTCGCTTCTGCCTACAGAGAGCGCAGGCACGCCAAAACGTGAGGCACAGCTTCGCTTGACCTTTTAAATTAGCATTTTGATTCCAATCCCGGAATCTCGTGCAGTTTTCCACATGGCAGTAAGCTGGCAGCTGATTCCCCGTAGTAGTCTTGAAAATACCCAATGAGAAGTTTCATGTTTAATTGCCAGCCAAGCCAGGGTACATTAGCAAAACCATTTGGTAGAATGAACTATTAAAAAAAAAAAAAATAAAGGAGCCCAGCAACTTCCTGTCAAGACTTGTTGCAATTTTCTCTTGCAGAGGAAAAGCAAAGAACCAGCAACTGAAAACACACAGATCGTTCACTGGATTCCTGCCCGGAAAGGAACAGTTTTTATAATTTCATTCAGTTACACCTTACTGCCACCGAATGTTTAGTAAAATTCTGCAGAGCCCGTCCCCAAGTTTTTTATTTTTTTCCTCTTATTATTATTTTTACTGGAAATCCCCTTATCTCTTAAGACTCTCCGCAAGAACTTTTAATTCATTATTACAAAGGACAGTAAAAGGCACTCTGGTAGCAATACACAAATTAAAATGCATCAGATCATTTCCATTAACTTTGTCCCACCCTCTAACCATTTGGGAGAATGATCCATAGAGCAGGCTTCAAGGGTTATTAAGGACTTCTAGGTGAGTGAAGCCTGCACCACAGACTACAGAACAAAGTCATTTTCTAAGAGCGAAGCCGGATAATATTTTTTTAAGAGTTTCAAGAGTGATGAATGCATTCAGTTAAGCTTGGAAACACTGTACCAATTTAGGAACAAAAATTGCCATTCAAATTCAGCCATGCTCAATGATAAGAAAAAATAAAATAACATCTTTCGTAACAACTTGGGTGGAAATGGAGAACATTATTCTAAGTAACCCAGGAACAAAAAAAGAAACGCTGCACGTTCTCACTTGTAAGTCAGAGCTAAACTATAGCTACACAAGGGCACACAGAGTGGTATGTCCGACATTAGAGACTCACCGGGAAGTTGGAGAGGGAAGAGATGAAAAATTAACCTATAGGGTACAAAGTACACGTCTAGGGTGAGGGGTGCACCAAAAGCCCAGACTCTACCACTCTATAATATAGACATGCCACAGGATTAAACTTGTACCCTCTAAACCTATTAACATAAAACAAATAAATTGAGCCATTCAAAAAATCAGTTACTCTTTATATTCTACCCTTCTAGAGCACACAGCACGTGGTAAACTTGAGACATTCGGGTCTATAAGTTATGAAAAATACATATATTTTCATATATATTTTACATCTTTATTTTGTGAAGATGTAAAAACTAAAATAACCTAAAAGAAAATATAGGGGGATATGTTTATGACCTAAAAATAAGCAAATATTTCTTAGATACAAGAGACATCAAAGCTATTCAATTCTAAAAATTGATAAAATTTGTCCAAATTAAAAGC
Organism: Galago senegalensis; assembly: GCA_963575145.1. NCBI lineage: Eukaryota > Metazoa > Chordata > Mammalia > Primates > Galagidae > Galago > Galago senegalensis. The sequence continues at coordinate 17,132 of CAUYTI010041671.1, forward strand.
TGCTGCTCATCAGAAAACACCATTAAAAAATGAATCAGCAAACTACAGAATTAGTACATGTATCTTAAAAAGGAAAAATTCTTAAAGAATTTCAGGAACCCCAAACTCCATTTGCCAAAGGCTAGTTAAGTCTGGAAATTAAGGCAACACCCGTCCATCTTTTCCCCAAACGAATAACTTATTCCACAACCTTGTGTAAAAGCATTATATTGAGGTTATTAGGTATGACAAGTTCAATTTCCTTAAGCACTAAGTTTGACAGCTGGTATTTCTGACATTTCACTTTGACAATCTTGTTTTATTTTTACTGTGACGGTATATATCCTCTTTTTTTCAAACAGCACGTTTTGGTTTATGATTATCTTTGGAACTTTTATCTAGACCAAATTTTGTTAAACCATGGGTAAGTCAAAAGTCTGTGGTATTTTCAAGTATGAGTTGTGTCATGGAAAAACAGTGCAGCTCTAAATATCAACAGACTGTTCGAGAACAATGTGACTAATGAACACACAATACAAGGATGATTTAAGAAGTTTTGTTCTAGTGACTTTTTTTTTTTTTTTTTGAAACAGAGTCTCACTTTGTCCCCCTCGGTAGAATGCCATGACGTCTCAGCTCATTGCACCCTCCGGCTCTCCGGGCTTAGGTGATTCTCTTCCCTCAGACTCCCAAGAAGCTGGAACTACAGACGCCCACCACAATGCCTATTTTTTGGTTGCAGTTTGGCCGGGGCAGGGTTTGAACCCACCACCCTCTGTATATGGGGCCGGCGCCCTACTCACTGAGCCACTGGTGCTGCCCTGTTCTGGTGATTTTTTAATCAAGAAACTGAGCCACGGCTCGGCGCCTATAGCTCAACCGGCTAAGGCGCCAGCCACGTACACCTAAGGTGGCGGGTTCGAATCCCCAGCCCGGACCCGCCAAACAACAATGATGGCTGCAACCAAAAAATAGCCGGGCGTTGTGGCGGGCGCCTG
>CAUYTI010041675.1:0-23391 GCA_963575145.1 Galago senegalensis
TTTTTGAGACAGAGCCTCAAGCTGTCCCCCTGGGTAGAGTGCCGTGGCATTACAGCTCACAGCAACCTCCAACTCCTGGGCTCAAGCGAGTCTCTTGCCTCCGCCTCCCAAGTAGCTGGGACCACAGGCACCTGCCACAACTCCCGGCTATTTTTTTTGTTGCAGCCGTCATCGTTTGCCAGGTCCGGGCTGGGGATTCGAACCCTCCACCTTAGGTGTACATGGCTGGCGCCTTAGCCGGTTGAGCTATAGGCGCCGAGCCAAATCAGAAGAATCTTGAGTGATTTCTTAATCCAGCCCAGCTGAAGAAACCGAGGCTCAGAGAGGAGAAGTAACTTACTGGAAAACCACACTTATTTTTATCAAAGAACTAGGACTGTTATCTGAGCTCCCACCATCCTCCCCTAGACCCGAGCTGCTTCCTACGGTACCCAAGACTATAAAGACAGAATCTGCTTCAGGCTAAATTGCTTTCCAGAAAGAAGTTGGACTTTGAAAATTCCAACTAGGGGGATTTTTCAAGCTTTGGATACATCTTGTTTACGTTTAAATGAATCCCACAGGCTCCCATGGAAGCAACAGTGTTCGTGGTGGAGGGAGGAGTGTCAGGGTGAGAATGGAGGTACGTGGAGGCAAGGAAAGGGAGGTTGTGATATGGAGAGACCCTGCTTGGGACCTCCCAAGAGGTGGTGAGAAGAGGGTGGTGAGGGAGGTGGTGAGACCCATGGATAGGGAGCAAGGCAGGTCAGTGCCATGGTGCTAGGGGTGGCAAGCAGGGACCAGACAAAGCACCAAGGCCAAGACCTAGGAGCTAGACCCAGCCAGGAGAAAAGAGAGGCCTTAGTGTGAAGAATTCAGAATATCTGCCCTGGGCAAAAGAAGTGGAAACTCATAGCCTCACACCCTCTCTAGTTACCCATCCTGGGAGAGTCCAAACCATAACCCACCAGGTCAACACCTGTGCTTGAACGTCTCCAGGGAGAAGGAACACACTCCCAAGGGTGTAACCCCTTAGGTAAAGCTCATTCTCCCACGGAGGGTTAGGGATCCTCCTGAGGATGAGCAGAAGTCTCATTGTTCTCCACAGCTCTTTGTTTTTGTTTTTCCTTCCCCTGACATTTACACAGGTATCACTAGGCTGATTCTGTCTTTCTACTAACAGTAGTTTGGAACAGGGTAGGTGCAAGAATAAGACCTGTGGCTAAGGTGACCAGACGTCCTGATTTTTAACAATTTGTCCTGCGTCCCACGGCATTTTTAAAAAGTCCTGATTTTTGGAAAGAATGCAGGATAAGCTAGGGAACAGTGAGAGAATGGGAAGGGAATATACTGTTTTCGGCTGCTGAAAAGGTTAATGTAACTCCATTTGGGAATGAAGAGGTTAATGTAACTCCATTTGGAAATGAAAAGGCTAATGTAAACTCCCTACTCCCCTCCTGGGCAAGGTATCAGAAGGAGACTGCTCACTCCCTTGCTTAGAGGCAAGGACAATTAGCTCAGAAGGAGCCAAACTGTCTGGAATAAACAAGTAGCCCCCACCTCTCTAGAGTAAGGTGACCACACGTTCTGCTTTTGGCGGGACAGTCCAAATTTTTAACAATTTGTCCCACATCCTGCGACGTTTTAAAAAAGTCCCAATTTTTGGAAAGAATGCATGACAAGCTAGGGAACACAGGAGAACAGGAAGGGAATATACAGTTTTTGGCTGCCATGTGGCTATTTCGCTAGGATATGAGTTTTATATTAATTTCATTTATTTTATAATGTTAAACTTTAATAATAACAAATAATTGTTGAGAACTGATTATTGATCGAGAACTGCTTATCAAAGTTTGCACTGTTGTCAGGCCCCCCCCCCAGGCCCCGCCCCTCCCCCCGTCAATGGTGTCCCGCTTTACCAATGTTAAAATCTGGTCACCTTACCTGTGGCACACCATCAAGCACAATCTGCAAAACTTGCAACAGGAAAATGGGGGGCCTTAATAAAGGTGCTGGGAACCAATCTCCCTTTCCCGTGTTGCACTGTCACACTGCAATAGACAGGCTGTCCCCAGGAGCTGCAACTCTTTTGCCTAGGACAGGTATCTTGATAGAAAGCAAGAGAGCGGCAACCCCAGGACAATATGCCATGGAGCTGTCAGCCTGGGTGGGACAGCCACAGCCTCCTGCCTGTGTTTCTCTTTGGCTAAGCCTCTCCTAAAACAGAGAGCAAGAGAGTTGGTGATGGAGCCCACAGAGGTCCTTCCTGGGATGTGTAGCAGAGTAGGGGGCAGCAGTAGGTGATGGGGAATGTACAGCAGAAGACCCAAGCACTGGCTTTATCCCTTGCTTGACATTTTTGGTCTTTTACATTGAGCTAGAAAAGCCTATTGTACTTAGAACAATGTTTCAGCCCTAGTGGTTTGGGGATTCCCTATCCATTTCTACCAGTCAGTGTCACCCTCATACCCACCACTCCTGGGGATTCCCTATCCATTTCTGTCAGTCAGTGTCACCCTCATGCCCACCACTCCTTGGCGATAGGCCCAGATTTTATCTTTGTTTGACCTCAACAAAATCCAGGCCCTGGACAGACTCCTATGTGTAGGCTCTACCTCTCTCCCTGGGATCAGAACTGGGACTCCAAGAGCTGCCCTGTGCCAGATCCTTATGCCAGTCTTAATTGGGACTTTCTGAAAGCTGCTTTCAGTTTCAGGATGTGTCCAACTCTCTCTTGGCCATTAGGAACTCTGAACTGATGTGGTCACTTTCCCTCAAGTCTCCTGTCACTTACGCTTTGCCAGCCAGTTCCTCCTTGCTGGTCCTAATTAGGGCCAGAGAGGCAGGTCCTACTGGGAGTTGAGCTAGTGAGGGAGAGAAGCCAAGATTGCTTTAGATTCTTTGTCCTTAGTTAAACGAGACTTGGAATAGCCACATGACAAGTTAAGCTTTCCATCTCTTCTAGCGTTGGTCAGCCCCCAGGCCCCTGCCTGTGTCCCCTTTGCAGTCCCTGAAGACCCATCTTAATCTTATCCCAGAATCCAGTGCCTGCTCTCAGACTCCCTGGCAGCTATAGTGCCTGTGCACCATGTGCCCAAATGATGGGAATGTCAAACATGGTCTATTTGCATCCTCTCCTCATTGGGGGATCCCAGCCCAGCTTTAAGTACTTACCATCCATCTACTGGATCACCTGCTGTTTCCTTTACCATATTCTTCAGGATCCTTAATCCCTTGTGTGATAGACAGAATAAAGTCCCCCCTGCCAAAAAAAAAAAAAAGAAAAAGTTTGTGAATTAATCCCAAGAATGTCTGAATATGTCACCTTGCATAGTAAAAAGGACTTTGCAACTGTGCTTAAATTAAGGTTACTGAGATGAGAAGGTTGCCCTGGATTATCCGTGTGGGGCCAATGTAATCACAAGGGTCTTTGTAAGAAGGAGACAAGAAAGAGGATGAGATTTAGACAAGGGGCTGTGGTGCTGGGAGCAGAGGTTGGAGGGCTATCGCTGCTAGAAGGAGCCGCAGCCAAGAAATGGGGGAAATCCTTAGAAGCCAGAGAAGGCAAGGATGGGATTCTGGAGCCTCCAGAAGGAGCAGAGCCCAGTAACACCTTCATCTTAGCCTTGTAAGAAACATTTTCAGGCTTCTGACTTTCATAACTGCAGGAGAATAAATTTGTGTCGTCTCAAGCCCCTAAGTTTGAGGTAACTTATAACCAGGGACAATAGGAAACTAATATACCTTGTTACTAAGATTGTAACCGAGAGCTTCTTAGAAACAGAACCTTTGACCCCATCCCAGACCTACCCAGACAGGATCTGCATTTTGACAGCATATCCAGGTGATTCCAATGTGTATTAATACGTATGCTGTAGTCTTCTCCTGGGCCCCAACCTGTGGACTTAGCTCTAATTTGAACCAGTTCAGATTAAGAAGGATCCAGCCCAAGGAAGGAAATAGGTTTGCTGTGGGACAAAAGGAAAATAGAGCTCCCCCTCCTTTTTTTTTTTCTTTTTTTGGACTTAGCTCAGTTTTATCTAAGACTGGCCAATAAAGGATCTAGGTTTTAAAAATTATTTAAAAAATGATTTTATCACTTTAGTGCCTTATGATTTTCCCCCTGGTGCTGAGGAATGTGTAGAAGTCAGTCCTTGATTCTGACACTGTGACCATAGACCAGGCCCCACTTATTCCTGTCATATCTATTAGGAGACCAACTGCTTTCCTGGCCTTGAACAGCCATTGAGCAAGAAGGAGGAGTGGTAAAGTGGGACTTGTCTCAGCTGTGGAAAGTAGACCTGCGTCTGCCTACCCAGCATTTGACCCGGCACTGACTGTGACTTGGCCAGGTAGATGGGTCCAGATCTATCAGGGGCTAACAAACAAAGAAAGAAACACCTATGAGTTATGGGAGGCCAGCACTGGCAGCCAGACAAGCAGGAACCCCCATACACACGCTCTTATAACCTAGCTTTCTCTGTGAAATATAACAAAACTGCTTTCAAGACAAGGAGGGCATTACATTCTTTTTTTTTTTTTTTCAGTTTTTGGCCAGGGCTAGGCTTGAACCCGCCATGCCCAGTATATGGGGCTGGCACCCTACTCCTTGAGTCACAGGTGCCACCCCATTACATTCATTTTTTGGCAAGTACAAGAAGCAGTCATCCCACACATTCTAGGAGGGGAGATGTGTGTTGGACTGAGACCTCTCACATAGACCCCTCAAGTGGTTTGGGTGCCCTTTTGCAGTCCCCTGAATGGGGGCATCTGGTTCTAGACCCAGCCTCTCCTCTTTGATTTTCATTTGCCTGTTGAACTTGGAACTCCTGGGATTTCCAGAGTATCATGAAGTTTTCACAAAAATCCTCTTGAAAAGGAAGCACTAATAAAGCTACCCAGAGGCTGAGTGGTGCAGTGGCTCATGCCTGTAATCTCAACACTCTGGGAGGCTGAGGAGGACTTTCCCTTGAGTTCTGGAGTTCAAGACCATCCTGAGCAAGAGTGAGACTCCATCTCTACTAAAAATAGAAAGAATTAACTGGGTGTTGTGGCGGGCACCTGGAGTCCCAGCTACTTGGGAGGCTGAGGCAGGAGGATCACTTGAACCCAGGAGTTTGAGGTTGTTGGGAACTAGGCAGACCCCATTGCATTCTAGCTTGGGGCAGCAGAGTGAGAATCTGTCTAAAAAAAGAAAGAAAGAAAGAAAGAAAGAAAGAAAGAAAGAAAGAAAGAAAAAGAAAGAACAAAGCTCCTCAGAGAGGCGTGAGCTCTCCTCTTCACAAGATCTTGGTGCAAGAGGGCCCTGTTGACTGTCAGCGACCATCACATGGGCTGTCTCCTGGAGCCCTCCTGCATGGGAAGGAGGGTCTCAGTGCTATGAGTCTTTGGATTGAAACAGGTTTCCATGATAATTAACACCACTTGAGAACACAGGCAGAACTTCTTGTCATCCAAATTTGAAAAGCACATTAGCTAATTAATTCTAATTAGAAGCTGACAGTTCTGTGTGGCACAGTGAGCGTGTAACAGGCAGGATTTTTTTCTTTGTGCTTGAGGAACTGTGGACTTCTTCCCAAGCCCATTTGTCAGGTAGGCACCAGAATGTGCCCCTTTCTTGGAAAGGGTTTTGGTTTGAGGGAAGCTTGCATGGTGACCCTAAAGGAAGCCCATCTACAGACAGTCATGCCTTTATGTCTTCCACAAGCACATGCCTTGGCTGACAGGTGGTCTGGGTGCCACAGGAGACTCCAACCTCCCTCATTAGAATCTGAGAGTCTAGTGGATGAGGAATAAATGAAATGATGGAATCCAATGGTGTCCTAGCCAAAGCAATAAGACAAGAAAAACAGAAAAGGAGATAAGGAATATTAGGAAGGAAGGTCCAAAATGCAATGGTTTGTATGATTCCATTAATATGACATCTTGGAGAAGGTAAAATTATAGTGATAGAGAACAGATCAGATCAGGATTTGGGGATGGAAAGAGAGAGTCACTTAAAAAGGGGTAGCATATAGGGAATTGTTGGGAATTGTCCTGTATTTTTCTTCTAGTGGTGGTGATACGACTCAGTATATGTGCTGAAACCCATAGAACTGTAAACCAATTCATAGAACTGTGCATCAATTTCCCAAATTCTTCCTTTAAAAAATAAAGGAAGAAAGGGAAAAAAAATAGACTGCAGCTACGTGCATGTATCGACATCTGTGCCTCTCAGCATTGAGTGAAAAAAAGTTATTTTATATTGTCTAAATTTTCAGACCATTTTGAAAAACATGTCTTAAAAAGTAATCCCTAGCTAGGTATGTGTATGTATTTATTTTTATAACATGAAGATCGATTGAGTTAATATATAAACTAGTTGAAGTAAACAAACAAGGAAAGGATTGTAAACTTTAATCCCTACAGAGTAAATAAATGAACATAATACCCTTCTGATAAATTCACTATAGTTGTTTAAACTAAAAATCTCATGATTTATAGATGACATAGCTGTCATTTAGAAAACTCAAGAGACTTGGCTATAAGTAGTTGACGCTAAAAAGAGAGTTTAGTAAGGTAACAGAATGTAAGATGAGCATGAAGAGAAAGATAGCATTAATGTTGGTTAGAAATATATTATGAGAAGATGCCTTATACATACAGCAATAAGGACCTCATTCATATCAGCAATAATGACAAAAAAGAAAACATTAAAACTGTGGGCATAACCTTAAATATGCCAGATTACATGAAGGCAAATATCAAACTTTACTGAAGGCCACAGGGAATGTAACTGGAGCACCAGAATCAGGAGCAAGAGGCAAACACTTCGTGGGTTCAAGTTGTCCTTTATTACCAAGATTCATTGGAAGACAAGGGAGATTGTTCTCAAAGCCTGCCTTCCTTTGGGAGAACTTCACAGTGTTCTGATACCCACCTCAAAGTTGCTGGGTTTCATCCAGCCCTCTAATCTCTAGCTCCACCACATTTCTAATCTGTATATGGTCTTCTGTTGTTTTATCTTCAGCCCAGGATTGCGAATGAAGGTTAGAACCAGGAGATTGTCTGAAAACTAGTTAGATCATTAAGTAACTTTTACCGCTTGTGGGAGGAGGATGGCTGAGGATCTTTTTCCTCTTACAAGAATGTCTGGAATCAATGGAGAGACCTATTATGGACCTGGGGAGAAGTGATTGAAAGCTTAAAGGTGTTGGTCCTTCCTGAATAAATGAGTAAATTCAAGGCAATTTCAATAAAAACTTTATGAGCAAAAGCATGAGGGGATGTAAAAGTTGACTCTGCAAAACAGTGTTTTTCAACCTTTTTTAAAAATCTCATGCCACACTTGAACATGTAGTTAAACTTCCCTGGCACACTTAAATTATACTGATAAAAAAGGGTATAAAAAAGAGTATATTTACTATGTTTTGAACTTCTTTTGAAAATAATTTAATTAGTGATCTTTAAAAAGTTTTGTGGCATGTCTAAGATCTGCTCATGGCACAGCAGTTGAAAATCACTGCCTTGGAACGTAAGCAGTCCCTCCAGAGGCCAGGGGAGTGGACGGAGGGAGGAGTGTGAGGTGTTCTCCTGGGGTCCAGTCATGAAGAGCTTGGCTTTGAGACTGAGGACAATGACCTTCATGTGGCAGCCCATAAAAAGCTCTCAAAGAGTTTAGTTCAGATCCCAGTTGGATCAGAATTGTGTGTGAGAAATATATCTTGGCTGATGTGTCCAGTTGAAGGAAAGAGTGAGACCAAAGGCAAGGAGCCTGGCCAGGAGGCTGCTAAATAGAACTTTCTCAAAGAACTCCCATCTTGTCTGATGCAGAGTTTCTCAGGGAATGTTAGCCTCTTTCTCCTTCTCTACCATGTCTTCCTCCTTCTCAGAGGGGAGATGAGCTAGCAAGTGGCCCTGAGTGCAGCAGGTGGGCTGTTTCCTGGAAATCTGGCATCAGTAGCCTACTGTGGGGAAGGGTTTCTTAAGGAGGATGCCAAGATTTGGAATCTGGGAACCTGGGTGGACAATGATGATAATCATTGCTGCTTTGTATGGAGCATCTATTGGCTATGAGACAGAAACTACCATGATCCTGTTTTTTTTTTTGTAGAGGAGACAGAGAGGGTAAGTGCCCACCGACTGCCCTGAGGCAGCATCTAACCCGTATCCCTCGCACATCACTACCATCCCAGCACCTGTTTGCTGTATTGAATCAAATTACCAGATGTTGCTTCTCTGGAAATTTACTTGCTGTGGGTTTGGCTGATGTCTCGTCTTTATCAGTAAATCCTCTTCCCACCCATAAATAAGTCACCGTTTGGCAAGGAGGGCAGAGAGGGGCCTAGTGGGGGGTTGGGGAGATAGGAACAGAAAGGAAGGGGCTGAGTAATGGAACTCGACATACACCTATAAATTAGGAGCCACCCAGCTTGCCACTGACCCAGCATCTTTATCAATTTGCTCCTCCACGCCTGCCAGCCTAGCACAATAAAGCTTCCTGTCCATTTCAGGCTTAATCACACAGAACGTAAATCCCTCAGCAGAGAGGCAGCTGCGAGGGATGGGGTGCAATCTGCAGGACTGTTCATTTTCATCTTCTGGCACGTAATGAAATCAAGAACGCACGTTTGCTCACCAGGGCTGCTTTGTTCCAAATTGTTAAGTAAGCATCCCTGCTTCACCCTCATTAGACTCCCCAGTCCTCCGGATGAAGGGGGGTTGGAAACGAACAATTCTTGTATGGTCCTGTTGTGCGAGGTAATTTATATGTGATTCAGTCCTCAAAAAAGCCCTGGGACAAAGGCATTGTTATCCCTATTTGACAGCTGGAAACTGAGCTCAGAAAGGTGAGTGGCCCGAGATCACAGACAGAACGAGGGATGGATCTTGAAGTGAGATCTTTGTGCCATTGCAAATCCTATACGCCAAGCCTCTTTTTCTTCAGTTATTAGATACAGGATAACTTTTATGTAACTTTTTTTTTTTTTTTGAGATTTCTAGCAGAGGACTGAAGGTTAAGTTCCTTTTCATAATTCATTTTGCTTGTGCCAATTAAATACACATTCACCAAGGGCCTATTTGCATCCATGCTGGCTCTGACTTTCGGATCTAGCTTGTCTGTCCACAGTTCATGCTAAACTAGTCCTGTCCTCTGGTTTCTGCCCCTTTTACTTCTGAGTTTTCAGATATCCTACTTTATATGTATCTGCCATAAGACCCTCATTCTTGATTTGGAAACTGCATCAGACCCTCCTATCTCACCCCTTGTCCTGCCTCACCCAATTCTTATTTTGTAATCCCCGCCCCACCCCATCCCCATTATTCAGGGACACCTGCAGCTTCAGGTTAGAGACACACCTGCTAGCCCTGCCTTTTCAGGATCCACCCAGTCAGTTTGTCCTAGCCATAGTACTCCATACTGTGGGCACAGAGAGAAGTAAGATGCCACTCTTGTCCTCGGTGGCCATAAAGTCCAATTGGGAGATGGACATAGACACAACTAAGCACAAAAAATAAGCCATAATTCAAAGAGAGTTACAGTAAAGTACACACAGAAATTTAGGAAGTTGGTTGGTGGTGGCGGGCAGTAGAAAGGTAGTGTGCTATTCCTTAGGTCACAATAAATTTCAAAATATGTGCTCTATTCCTATTGGTGTGTGAACTCTTGATTTCTGAAAAATTAATGAGTTGAAATAGGAATATTATTTTGATATGTTTATTATTCATTTTTGGTCAATAGCACAGAAAGCTGAATCAGCAGGCAATTCCATAATAATCTCCTTGAGTATGAGAAACTGAGTATGATATGTGGTGGGACTAGCAGGAACCAATATGGTAGGTGGGATTGGGCAGCCCTCCTCCCAAGCTCTTAAGTGAATAAAGGGCCAGGCAGGAAGATTGTGGGTGGGGAATGGATGGCCTGAGGCCTCCAGACCTGGGGCAGGTCAGTACCGGCATCCCCTTTTTAGGAGTGCTGTGGATGGGGATGGGAAGGAAGCCTAGAAAGGGAGAAGGAAGCACTTGTTCAAACAACCTGGATGGGGCTTCCAGAGTCCATCTGTGGCACTCAGTTCACCTTTTCCCTTTACCACCTTCCCATGACAATTCTCATGAAAACACTTTTTACTCATCAAAGCCAGATGACATTCTCGGGCAAAAGAGCAGGTGACACATGACAGAAGATTTTTCAGATATTGCTTCCATTTACTTCTTCCATTAAAAGCGTCTCTGCTGAACAAAAGGAAGGAGGCCCACAGTTATGACATGGTGATATTTCTGAGGCCACTTAGCCTCCCCAACTCCCTGTTATTACCTTTGTTTACTCCCTGGGGGCGGCATTTTGTAGACATTAAAAAGAAGAAAGGGATCGTGGCAGAAGAGAAAAGGATATGGGTCTCTGTATACGTCAGTCCATTTGTGCTGCTGTAACAGAATGCCACAGACTGGGGCATTTATAAATGATATAAATTTATTTTGTTCACCATTCTGGAAGCCAGATCAAGGCTGGAGCATCTGGTGTCTTGCGAGGCTGCTCTCTCTGATTCCAAGATGGTACTCTGTTGCCATATCTTCCCCAGAAAGCAGAAGAATGAAAGAGAACAGACTCACTCTCTCCACCCCTCTGAGAAGGCTCATCCCCTCCGTGAAGACTCTGTCTCATGACCCAGTTGCCTCTTAAAGGCCTCATCTTTCTTTCTTTTTTTTTCTTTTGAGGCAGAGCCTCAAGCTGTCACCCTGGGTAGAGTGCCATGGCATCACAGCTCACAGCAACCTCCAACTCCTGGGCTCAAGCGAGTCTCCTGCCTCAGCCTCCCAAGTAGCTGGGACCACAGGCACCCGCCACAATGCCCAGCTATTTTTTGGTTGCAGCCATCATTGTTGTTTGGTGGGCCTGGGCTGGATTTGAACCCACCACCTTAGGTATATGTGGCTGGTGCCTTAGCCACTTGAGCCACAGGCACTGAGCCAGCTCAGTACCTTTCAATACCATCATGCTGTTGATTAAATTTCAACATATGAATTTTGAGGTGCATCTTCAGATCGAAGCAATACCAGACAGAAGAAAAGAAGTAATCTGTGAGATGGTTGCAGGGCAGCAAATGTAACTGTCTGTGCACTGCTTTTCACAAAGAGCAGAAGGCTGCACAGAATAAATTCATAAATTCATCCAGAATAAATTCCCTTCCACACGCTCAGAAGGCCAGACAGTGAAGTCAGAGAGCCAATCATGGGCTAGCCCGGGCATGAGACAAAAGACTGTACCACTAAGCATTTGGACTCTATGTAGATTAATCAGCCCTCAGCTTAAGGTCTAAATGCAGATTGCAATTGTAATCATACGGTAAGTAACAAGGACTGGGGACGGTCCATCCAGGCTATTTACGGGCAACAAGACCGATCAGAGCTCTCCTTTAGAACAAGACATGGGACATTTGAAGATTTTCTGGGACATAAAAAGGGGAATATTATATTCAGAGGGAAAAACCTTACAAAAATATTGAATAGTTAATAAAAGCATTTACTGGAATGCATCTTCTTTGTGCTCTAAATAAATCTGAACTCTGTGAAAGAAGAAGCAACAGATGAAACGGTAAGAGTAGAAGCAGTAAAGAAATAACACTGCAGCCGATGGAACTGGTGTTAGAGAAGATGAAGGTGAGAGGGTCTCCCCAGATGCAGAGGAACAGCCCAGAGGAAGAGGACAATTGTAAGATGAGAGGATGTGTGGAAGACAGAGGATGGAATTCCTTGGCTATAGGGACAAAGGAGGTAGGTGGTGGCACTGAGCCCAGGGATAGGGTCACTGAGTGGAAACTGTCACTGCCCCACTGGGTTGTATCGCTCACCGCACAGAAGAGCCAATACCCGGAGACAGCAGGGGTCGCAAGTGAGGAGCTGAGGTAAATTTCTCAAATCCATCTTCTTGAGAATTTAGAGAATAGGTTTTTAAGGATGGTTTGGCAGGCAGGGGGCCTAGGATATCAGTATTGCTAATTGGGTGGGTTTGGGATGAAATCATAGGGGTATAGAAATTGTCCTCTTGTGCTGAGTCAGTTCCCGGGAGGAGGGTCACAAGACAAGTTGAATCTCTGGTCTGGTTGAGTCGATTGGTCCACCAGAATGCAGGGCTTGGAAGGTATCTCAGAGATGGCCAGGGTGATGTTATCTGTCAGAGCAATGAGGAAAGCTAGAAATCTTTATAGCCATCAGCTATGTGACTCCTCAGAAGCAAGCAAGTCTAGGAAATCAAGCCAGGGAAGAATGGTTGGTTATTTTAATTTTTTTTTAGCTATGCCTATACCTTTGCAGAGTTCAGGCCCCTGCCAGAGTTCCCACCTTGAACCCTTCATTCATTTTATAAAGGGCAGTTTCAAATTAGAACTGAGAGAGGGCTGGTCAAGTAGAGTTGGAGCAGAAGGGATGTAGCCATGGTGAGGGGAGAAAGAAGTGCCCTGACTTTTCCCTGCTGTCCCCACTTCAATCTTCTGCCAGTGTCTCTGCGGGTCAAACCCAGCCTGAAGCCAGCTGATGAGAGAAATGCAGCTCTAGGCATCAGCCAGAGAAGCCAGTGAAACAGCCAGATGTGGGCGTGAGGGCAAACAAGCAACAGAGTGGCCCACAAAACTTACAGGAAACATTCTGTGACAAAAAGCTGCCTAAGTCAACGTATCAGGTAAATAGGTGAAGGCCAAACATGAGTGATGACAATAAGTGGGAATAGATTAAATCCCCCCATTAAAAGACAGCCTGTCTCGGATCTGGTTCAAGAACGTACCAAAGCCAATTACAGCTATTTGTCAAAGCTTTGCCTAAAAGAGGGAGGAAAAAAATGTTAAAAATAAAACTGAGAATAGGAGTGAGAATACTAAAATCAGTAAAAAGGTGTAGCACAAGGTAAATGTAACTAATTAGAGGGAGTCCGTTTATGTTGATACAAAGTAAAATGTAGGTGAATGCTATGACCTTCATTGCCATTTCTCCCAGTGATTCTCAACCAAGGTGGCATAAAATGTCCTAAAGATCATCTCAGAGTCTCTGAACAAACTCACACCCCCTGATATTCAGAGAGAGATGGGTAGTCCTGTTTCCCAGTGCTACTGATGAGCATATGTGATATCTTTCAGATGTTAAGGCGGCAAACAAACCAAAAAACCCAAACTAAAAACCATATCCAAACCAAGAAATTATGTAGTCTTTGGTACAAACATTAAAGAATATAGACCAGTGGTTCTCAACCTTCCCACTGCTGTGAACCTTTCATACAGTCCAAAGGGGTCGCCACCTGCAGGTTGAGAACCGCTGATACAGATGATCAATATTATAATATTGGCTTTGGTTTAATGGATTTGGATTAAGTTTTGTATTCTGGAGCAAAGACGTGATCTCTGCTGTTCATGAAACGTTTACCATGATAAACCTATTCTAGATTACAAAGGAAACTGAGAGAATATGAGAAATGGTTCTGGCTGAATTAATTCTCTAACAATTAAATACAATTAAAATGAGGATAATTTTATAAAGTGTCAATGAAAAATTCTAAACCCTTGAAATAAAACCTCCATGTCTTTTAATCCAATAAATCATCAAAATTACATGGACACATTATTTGAAAATTAGGAAAATGAGAACTCTGAATTTTAAAACGTACAGACATAGACAAAGCTATATTCAAAGGAAAGTTATAAGTGTTTGTACTTTCAATTTAAACAAGAGAGAATGTAAATGAAGTATTGAAAGAAAGAAGTTCAAAACTAATTCAAGCAAATCAGAAGGGAGGAAATAGTAGAGATAAAATCAGTAATTAATTAGAAAAGAGGAAAAAGTAAATTAACGCGGAAACCCAAGAGCTGCATTTTGAAAATGGCAACAGAATAAACGGACTCCTGGCGATTACAAATCAGAAAAAGAGAAAGCTAGCACAAATGCATCAAATTAGGACAGAACTAAAAGGAATCAAGCGGATAGTGGGGGAGATTGTGCAGTTGAAGAAAATATTGTGGACAACTTAATTCTGATACATTTGAAATTTTGAAAGAAGTACATTATTGGAGGAGCAAATATGAATGAGCAGAAATGAACAAGTAATTAGGTCAACTGAGATTATCTTCACCGAGGCTCTGTTGCTTATGAGTAAAAAGATTTATTTTTAAGATTCAGGCTTACCTTGTTCATGTGATCTTGAGCAGGTTACTGACCCTTTTTCAGCCTTATTTCCCTCATCCATAAAATGGGGAGAGTGATTGATTTCACTTCCGTGGTGTTTGGTGACAATTGAAAGATGCCCATGAAACGCTTAGCATGTGACAGCCACTTACATTGAGAAGAAATTGGAAATATATTACCAAGTGCTTTGGGTTCGAACAGATTTATGAACGAATCCATTTGCCTTCCTTCGTGCAATTTTCTACATGTCTAGGTCATTGAGAACGGTTTAAATGTAGCCCTTCCAACTTTTAAGGTACAGTTATCTTCCAGTCAAACACAGAGAAAGTGCAATGATGCTCTAGTAAAGCTCAATGATGAATCTAGGTGTGATGATTCTAAACAAGATGATGGCAAATTTGATCCATTCCTATGCTGAAAGGATGATATGCCACAGCACAGGAGAGTTTGTTTTGGAAATCCTGGCTGATTGAATATCTATCATGTGATCATCAGTATATTTAGATACTTCATAACATCATGGTTAATTAGTAACCCCAGAACCTTACAAGTTATTTTTTTTATCATCTTAGAGCAAAAAACCCCCAAAAGCTGAGTGAGGCTAGATAAGTTGATAAAGACCAAAGGAAGCACAGGGCTGACATTCAACCCCAGGTCTGATTTGTTCCCATTTCCATGACATCGTCCTGAATCTGATTTAGGGAATGCCTAAAGTTGCATTTGATAACGTGCAACTCTCTCATTGACGGGCATTCTTCCATTTCTTAGGATAGATACATTTTGAATACTATGTTGAAAAATAACAAGAGGAAGCCCTCAATTTCATGGGTAGTGGTTGAAATAACAGGGTCATGGCCAATAATTTCTTTTAGCTCTATTTAAAATTTTTATAGATGTTCTGGTCAATGTGATAAGACATGGATCAGAAATAAAACGTGTATCCATGGGAAAAAAAGAGAGATTATTGCTATTTGCTAGTGATACAGTTGTATACACAGCTTACCCCAAATAATGAACTAAAACAATCATATTAATAAGGTAGATTGGTAATCAAAGGTTTAAGAAATAGAAACACAAACCAACAACTGGTTAGAAAGTGGGCACGGTACATCAGCAGACATTTCACCCAACAAGATACGTGGATGGCAAATGAGCACAGGAAAAGACGTTCAGTATGATTGGCTATTAGCGATATGCAAATCAAAACCACCATGAGACATCACGGTGCATATATTAGAACATCCAAAATTAAAGTGGCAACACCCAACGTTGGTTAGGATGTGGAGAAACTAGATCTCCTGTTTCTGGTAGGAACATGAAATGGTAGAGCCAGCCTGGAAAATCATTTGTCAATTGCTCATCAAATTCAACACGTACTTGTCACATGATCTTAAACCACTCCTGGTACGCATCACAGAGAACGGAAGTGTCTACACAAAAAATTTGTACGCGCTCATCGCAGCTTTATTTTTGTCATCGCCCCAAATCAGAAACAGCCCAAATGTCCTTCCATGGGCAAGCGGTTCAACTGTGTTCTATGGGTACGACAGAATAAAACTGAACTATAAAAGGAAACGATCGCTACTTGGGGGAAAAATAGAAATATTAAAAATAGCTTTTATACAGACAAACAATGCCAGTTAGAAAATATGGAGAACAACGGCAACGCACATTAGCAATGCAAATACAAAATACTAATAAAAAGAACTGTGTAGGACACTTGTGGAGAAAATGACAGCAACAGTGATCAACTGGGAGAAATAAATGCGGAAAAAATGAATGAAGGAGGGAGCGTACCATTTTACTGGGGAAGGACGCTCATAAAGATGTCATCCCCCCCCAACTTAATGTATAGGTCTGGCTTCATCTTATGCTAAATTGTATTCATGAGGGAGTGTCTTGAAATCCAAGGAGGTGAAGGTAGAATTCATGTGGATGAATAAAAGACGGTTTAATAGGTTTTTAGGGGAGTGGGACGGGAGTGAAAACATCCGCTCAATGTATTCATCCATTCTAAGACTTTAAAAAACATTAAATTGTATGTCTTAGGATGGAAGGAAATGTGATAATCAATAAGTTAGAAATCTTCATGAATTTTTAAATTAAGACTTCTACTACAGTGTGTACTTTTCTCCCGTAAAATGCAGTAAAATTTAACTGAATAATGCATGTTTTTCTTCAGAGCCTTAATGATTCTATAAATACACGACTAAAAAACTGTGTAAAGTAATTGGCATAGGAAACAGGAAACACAGCTTTTAACGGTTCATGAGAGTCATTACAAACATGAAGATAAGGGGAAGAAACAGACCTATTTTGAGGTGTGAACACTGGTGGTTGGTCAGAGCGGCCCCCAGTTGAGTGATCCACCCTGATCTTCAGTGAGCGGCTAATTAGAATCCATGCCCCAGGGCAGGAACACTTGTGGGTCACTGCCCAGCTGGATTTGTGGGTCACTGCCCAGCTGGTTTCCTATAAGCAAAGCCTGAGATGAGAGTTCTTGTATGAGCGGTAAGTTGAAGGAAACCTCCAAGGAGAATTAAAAACAGATCAGAGAAAATAGACCTGCCATTTGATCCTACAATTTCTCTACTAGGTATATATCCAGAAGACCAAAAATGACACTACAACAAAGATATTTGTACCAGAATGTTTATTGCAGCCCACTTCATAATTTCTAGGTCATGGAAGAATCCCAAGTGCCCATCGACCCATGAATGGATCAATAAATTGTGGTATATGTACACCATGGAATATTACGCAGCCTTAAAGAAAGATGGAGACTTTACCTCCTCCATGTTTACATGGATGGAGCTGGAAAATATTCTTCTTAGCAAAGTATCTCAAGAATGGAAGAAAAAGTATCCAATGTACTCAACCCTACTATGAAACTAATTTATAGCTTTCTTATGAAAGCTATAACCCAATTATAGCCCAAGAATATGGGGAAAGGGGAAAGGGAGGGGAGGGGAGGGGGAAGGATGGGTGGAGGGAGGGTAATTAGTGGGGGTCACACCTATGGTGCATCTTACAAGGGTACATGTGAATCTTTCTAAATGTAGAATATAAATGTCTTGACACAATAACTAAGAAAATGCCATGAAGGCTATGTTAACCAGTTGGATGAAACTATTTCAGATTGTATATAGAACCAGCACAGTGTACCCCATGACTGCATTAATGTACACAGCTATGATTTAACAAAAACAACAACAACAAAAAAGATCAGAGGAGAAGGGGTCCAAGTTGCCTTTCAACTGAAATTTAGCTCCCATCTGATGGCAGCGAACCCTAGCATTGTACCACCTTGAGGGAGGGGGCTGGACTTTTATACCTCACTTGCAGTCAGTCTTTGCCTGTGCGGCTCTGAAGGGCATCTCAGGTAAGGGCAGATGTGAGCTATTAGCAGCCAACATTCACAGCAGCTGGGGACAGTCCAGCCTGTAAAGGGATCTGGGCAGGCACATTTACCACAGTCCTGGTCTTGAGTATAACTGTGATCCATGGTCAGGACCACAAATAAGAAAATGGTATATGCCAAATGCAGAAAAAGAGCCACAGATACAGAAAAAAGCCTGGGAGAAATAGACCATAATTTTGACAACTAGTATTTCTTAATGATAGTGATTTTTATTTTTATTCTTTAACATGTTGTCCATATTCTGAAAAATATGTGAATATATCACTTTCAAAACCAGAAAATAGAATAGCAACAGCTCTGGGCAATACACCGGATCAAATGGATCTGGGTTAGGGTCTGGTGCGGCTACTTTTGATCACGTGACCATGGGCAGGTTATTTGGCCTGTCTGAGCCTCAGCTGTCTCATCTGTAAAATGGGTTCCACAGATGTGAAGCACAATATGAGATGCTTTTTTGGTTTCCCTATAATCTCCCTGCCCTTTTCCTGATGTGCTCCCTGCTTGCTTTGGGAGCTACCCCTGCCTTACTGTGTGTGTTCCTGACGGGAATCATAGTGTCCCCCACACCTCCATGTCCACAATGGCCAGTCTGTCACCCGGACTCAGATGCCATCAGAATTTGTTCCTGATATTTTGAAGTTGAAGGGCAAGTTCTCTTCTCCTTTTTTTATGCAGAGTTTACGACTATGAAGCAGGATCTTCCAGCGGCTGCCTTGACTACAACGTGGAAAAGGTCTTTTTGAACACAGCACAGCAAAGGAAGCAGAGGCAGGAGATCTGGTGGCCCATCCCCCAATTTCTGGTTCTGTCCTGTGTCTCCAAGTCTGTGTCTCCACAGCTATCCTTCTAGCAAACACCCCCATCCCTCGCTTTTTTCCTCTTGGGCTTGTTTGAGTTGGGTTTTTGCAATTTGCCACTGACAGAGCCCAACTAATATGAGGTCTGTTGCTGGGATGATTGCTACTGTAATTTCTGTCACCTGGAAGATCCACCCTGCACCAAACCCACCCATCTTGCTGCTTTTCTTGTTCACTCTCAGACTTTCCACCCCCCCAACTCAGCCCTGGCCCCATTGAGCACCACAGGCTGTTAGTTCAACCCCCAAGCTTCTCTGTGGTTCCCTCCATCACCTCAACATAGTAGGTGCTCATGATGGTAAAAATCAGCATTTTAAGAGGCCTTGGAATCATCAAGTTCAAGGAAGAGGGAAAGGAAGAGACAAGGAGAGAGAGAAATCAGCGAGTCATAAAGTAGAGAACTTGAGGTCCAGGCTCTTGCAGCTGTGACCAGATGCCACACGCCCCCCTCCTAGTCTGAGTTTCTTTGGCTCTCTGTAATGTCCGGACACCCAACACCAAGACGAAAGTGAAAAAACACATTAACAGGAGGATGAGTTTTCTCAGTTGGGTTTTAGAGCTGGTTGGCAAGATAAATGATGCAGATTTTTTATTGCTGCTTTTGGATGGTTATTTCTTACTTTTAGTATTCTAATTTGAGCCCCAGTTTGCTTCTTAATGGTGCAATTAGAATCACTAAAGCTCAGGTGGAAACTGGAACCCATCTCCTTGGACAAGACTGGAGACCAAGGTGGGACTGGCTGAACCCCACGCACCTCCGACTGTCAGAGCAGAACAGCTTCCACCTTTGAATAAAACCAGAGAGGAGGACCTGAGGGGGCAGCATGGCTCCCACGTCCCTTCCTCAGCCCCAGGGAGCTGCTCTGCAGGTCCATAAACCCTGCATCAACTCCCCCAAAGCGCTTTTTCCCTAGTGAGGGTTCAGTGCTCAAAACTCCTTGCCAGGTGAGAAGCAAGATGTCCTCATTGGGGGACCAAGATGATATCTGTCCCCGCTGGAGTGTTGCACTCCCTGATATCAGCTGAAAACAGTTTGTACCAAGCCCTGGAGACTCAGCCATTTCTTTCCATTGGAAGCTGCTAAGCACACCCAGCCCTCAGCCTTGACTCAGCACCTGGGCCTTAACGGTGTCTGATACTTTCTTTCTAAATCATGCGTAACTCTGGCCACAGGGAACACTACAAACAAAAACATGTACACAGCCTTGTTTAAACTGCTTGGGACCAGTTGCAGGAATTAGGAAACTTGCAAAAGGCATCTTTGAACCCCGAGAGGAGACATGTAGTGTGGACCTGTGATCCCCAGCCCCCCGGCCACAGACGGTACAGCAGTTGAGTAGCAGCCCATGGCGGGCAAGTGAAGCATCATTTGTATTTACAGCCACTCCCATCCCTGACATCACGGCCTGAGCTCTGCCTCCTGTCAGATTCTTGTGCCCCCATCCTCCCATAGAAAAATTTTCTTCTTTGAAACCTGTCCTTGATGCCAAAAAGATTGGGGACCATGGGGGTAGAGGAAACAGCATAGGCTCTAGAATCAGAGTAGGTGTCCTCAGGTCCCTCCTGTGTGACTTAACCAGGTCACTTAACCTCTCTGAGCTTGTTGTTGATATTCTATTGTATTGAAAAAGAATGTTACGGGGCGTGGCATGTTCTGCTACTTGACAATTCTGAAATGTTGACCTTGACTGCTTTTAGACTCTGGCCAGCATGTGTGGTGGGAGAAAAGACAGTGATAAAAACAATTGAGTTCAGCCCAAATCACAGACCTGAGAGGTGCACATACAACAGGGCCCATCTCTCCACAGGCAGCCTCCCTTCAGCCTTTCATCCTCTTCATTTTAAATTCCAGATTGATATGAGGGTACAGATGATTAGGTTACATTGTGTGCGTTTATCAGGTAAAGTCCAAGTTGTCATTGTGTTCACCTCCCAGAGGGGTGAGCCATGTACCCCTACACTGTGTCTGTCAGGTGCCAGCAGAGCACACGAGTCCTCCTCCCCTCCCCTTTGAGTTTAACTGTGCTTTTCTCTTGTGTGGCCGTGTATTTGCTCATCTGCTGGTACTAATATGAAATCAGCCTTTCTTCTGAAGCCACTGAACCCTCTCCCATCCCCTCAGCCACAGCTCCCTTTAAGGGAACCCACAGCTTACACCCTAGTTACCTATTGTACCCCTCTCCTTGCGTTTCCTGTGACTTCATTACTAAAATCTGGCTACCGGAGAGCCCCTCTCTGACCATCCTTAAGGCGTGACAATTTCTTCACCCTTTTACCCCTCTCTTCCTCCTCTCTGAGATTCGATGGCTCATTTTTAACTTTTAAGAAAGATTTCAAATATTATAGATACATGGTATATAAATACAGAAGTAAATAACTACATAAGCATATACATACAAAAAATACACATCTAGGCAGAAGAGTCACATATTTTGCTTCAAAATTGATGCATATTTACTTTATAACTTTTTTAAAAAAAAGAATAGAGCATTGCTGAAATAGTCACCTTCCTCCTCTCTGTGGCTTTTCAGAGGTAACTGGAACTATGAAGTTACTCTCTATCCTTTTCTCCCCTGGATCTGTTCTTCCCTTCTTATGTGTGATACCTTAACAATACAAACTACTATTATTTGTGGTTCAAATTTTTCTATATTTGCCATCCTATTGTATATATCAATTACAACTTGCTCCCCCCCCCTTCAACATTATGTTTTTGGACTTATCCCTGTTACATTAAGTGTTGTACGGCATACACCTCAGT
The DNA here is from genome assembly GCA_963575145.1 of Galago senegalensis. Classification (NCBI taxonomy): domain Eukaryota; kingdom Metazoa; phylum Chordata; class Mammalia; order Primates; family Galagidae; genus Galago; species Galago senegalensis. The sequence goes on from CAUYTI010041675.1 coordinate 21,164, forward strand.
TTATCTATTTTTCTACTGAGAAATATTTAGGTTGTTTCTACTTTCCCCCTATGACCTAGATTGTAGCAATAATTGCGCCCAGTGGGTCATGTCTCCATGGTCTAGGCTGGGAGAGTAACTTCAGCCCTGACATCCAGGGTAAAATTGCTCTGTGCGGGGCACATCTATCTTCAAGTGTACTGACTGTTGCTAGATCATTCTTTAAAAGGGTGGTGTCGGTTTTTACTCTCACCAGTAATGCAAAGGGCTCACATCTGCTATGTTCTCAATAATATTTGGCATTATTTACAAATCTAATGAGTGTCAAATTATACCCCCTTTCCTTTCAAATTTGAATGCCTTTGTTTATTAGCAAGGCTGACTAAGATACACACACACACACGCACACACACTAGGTTTGATGCACACATGCACACACACCGTTGGGTTTCTGTTTGGGGGACTCGATTATTCATATCGTCTCATTTTATATTACCTCTTTGTCTTTTACTCATTGATTCTAGATTCTAGTTCTCTGTCTGGAAATATATTCTCCCAAGCTTTTAACTTTGTTTATAGTCCCTGTTGGCAACTCGTTTTGGAATTTTGGGGGGTAGAATTTTTCTTTCTTGTATAACGTTCAGATAACATTTTGTAATGATTCATCTTATTCGTAATGATTTTTATCTTAAAAACCATTTCATCTGCTATTCAGAGAGCCACACCAATGTTCTGTGCCTTTGCAATTTCTGGGGGGTATCTTTTTCCACGCCTTTATTTTCAGCCTGTCTGTGTCCCCGTGTTTTAGGCCTATCACTTATAAATATCTTATAACTGGGTTCGTTTTAAAATTCAATTTGCGACTCTCTGAATTTGAAGCATGCTGCTTTGTCGAGGGACGCCTGTCTTTACTGATATATTTGTATTTCTTTTAATTCTTTGTGCTTTCAGTTTACTGTGCTGCTTCTTTGCCCTCTGGGTTCCTCCTTTCCCTCAGTCTACGAGGACAAGTCGTCTTCATGGCTTATTTCTGCTTTAACTGTGTATCCTTAATTTTCTCCTTTTTAGTGTTTACCCTTAAAATTTTTATGTTTATCCTCGACATTAAGACTAAAAGTAATCAAAGTTTGCTTTTACTCTCTTATAGCATACAAACCCTCAGACATGCTCTACTCTGATCATCCCTTCCGTCCTGTAAGTATCGTCTAGAATATTTTAGTTGCACTTTTTAATACCCTCAAATTCATCATCCCCACCTTCATCATTACTATAGTTATTCCATGCATTCATTGTTTAGTGTTTTTTTTTTTTTTGGCCCATGTTCACCAGTTTCTTTTCTCACCCTTGCTTCTTGCATTTCCCTTCTATCATTTTGTTTTAATTTTTTCCCCCTTGATTGCACCTTTTATTAGTTCCCATAGAACGTCCCACTCCTGGGCATTAAAATCTGATTCTAAAGCATCTAGGACCAACATCACAGCTCCTACCCATTCTGGGCTGCTTGATACCATCTCTCTTACCAACTCTTTGTAGCTCCTCTTCCATTCTGACCTCTGAAGAGTCTCTTTTCTTTAAGCTCAGTTGTTTAGGCTCGGCGCCTGTGGCTCAAGCGGCTAAGGCGCCAGCCACGTACACCTAAGGTGGCGGGTTCGAATTCCCAGCCTGGGCCCGCCAAACAACAATGACGGCTGCAACCAAAAAATGGCCGGGTTGTGGTGGGCGCCTGTGGTCCCAGCTACTTGGGAGGTTGAGGCAGGAGACTCGCTTGAGCCCAGGAGTTGAGCTGTGATGCCATGGCACTCTACCCAGGGGGATAGCTTGAGGCTCTGTAAAAAAAAAAAAAAAAAAAAAGCTCAGTTGTTTATTTAAATATTTATGTGTTACCTCTTTTCTTATGTGTGGGGAGAGGGCTGTTTAATGGACTCAGTAGAACAGCTCTGGGGACATTAGGTTTGATTTCAAAGGCTTACACCATAGAAATAGGAAATACAAATATGTATTGTATAATAATTCCATTTCAGGTCTCTAGAACCTATGAATGACTTCCTCCTGATATTTATGTCACTGTAAAATATAATATAAACTACGAATGACTAAGTTTTGTTTTTATTTCTTATAGCATAACTGTGTACATTAATGCAATCATGGGGTACAGTGTGCTGTTTTCATATACATTTTGAAATACTCTCATCAAACTGGTTAACATAGCCTTCATGTCATTTTCTTAGTTATTGAGTTAAGACATTCAT
>CAUYTI010041677.1:0-12552 GCA_963575145.1 Galago senegalensis
ATAAGCAGTTCTCGATAATCACTTCTCAGCAATTATTTATTACAGTTTAACATTATAAAATTAACAAAAATAATATAAAACTCATATTCTGGCAAAATAGCCATATGGCGGCCGAAAACCGTATATTCCCTTCTTGTTCTCTAGCCCATTCGTGCATTCTTTCAAAAAATCAGGACTTTTTAAAAACGCTGCGGGTTGCAGGACAAATCGTTGAAAAGCGGGACTGTCCCACCAAAATCGGGAAGTCTGGTCACCCTAATGTATACATTTTCTCATCGGAACTCTAAAACAAGTACAATTATTTTCTGCATTTTAGAGATGAAATAAGAGGTTTAGAGAACTTCATTAACTTACTAATATCACACAGGTAGGAAGAGACATAGCCAGGACTTAAGCACAGATCTGTGTGACTTTACATATTTCTTTTTTTTGGCCAGGGCTGGGTTTGAACCCGCCACCTCCGGCATATGGGGCCAGCACCCTAGTGTTTTGAGCCACAGGCACCATCCCATTTCTTTCTTTTGATACAGAATCTCACTCTGTTGCCCCAAGTAGAGCACAGTGGTGTCATTGTAGCTGACTGAAACTTCAAATTCCTGGACTCAAGTGATCCTCCTGCCTCAGCCTCCCAAGTAGCTGGGACTATAGGCATGCCTCACAAAGCCAGGCTTACTTTTCTATTTTTAGCAGAGAAGGGGTGTTATTCTTGCTCAGGCTGGTCTCCATCTCCTGAGTTCAAGGGATCCTCCTGCCTGGACTTCCCAAACTGATACGATTACAGGTATGTGCCACCAACCTCAGCCCTTGGAGACTTTATGTCATACCTTGTGTTGCTCCTAAATGGTAAGAAAACATCATGACAAAAGGCTGAGACCAAGGCCATGGTGGAGATACTTGCCCCTATAGACCAACCATTTTCCTTTAACTAAAGCTCTGGTTAGTAAAGAGCTTTATACAGATTTTCTGCCTGTGGCCCTAGAAGGAGAAAGGAGCAGATTTCACCTCGCCTAATCACCATCATGCCACTTCCTGGCTCCCCAGCCTTCTGGGCCTTCCAGGGCCAACACAGCCAAGCCTACAGCGATCATTCATGGACTCAGGGCTCAGTATGTGGGCCCTTGAGGGCCTGGGCCACGTTCAGCGGAACCAAAGAACACCTGTCTAGCAAGCAGCAGAGCCGGGACGACACAGACTTCCGGCTTTCCAGGAAGTGCCGGGGTCACAGTGTGCAACGGCTGCCCGCCGCCATTTTGGACTCTTCCAGCCGAGTTCCTGGAGGGCGCTCCCGTGACTCTGCGTTCCCAGCTGTGTCTGGAAGTGGCTGCAACTGGCCCCTAAGTGAGGCTCTTCGCGGAGGCTCTGAGTACTCCTAATGTTGATGTAATATTTGTTGAGTTGCTTCAGGGTCTTTCTCTTATCCTTCTCTGGAATCCCAGGTCTGTTCCGAGACATTACCTCCCACCCCAGCACTTCTTCCCCACATTGTCTTAAGACCTGGTTTCTCCTTTTAAATGGTTATTTATTATCCTTAATTATAACCCGTTGCCTTCTTAAAATGTCCTTGGGGTACACATCCTGAGGTAGGTTTATTTCATACAATTTTCCACAGAAAGGCAGTCTTTCAAGGTGAGAGTGGTTGGTTGCATTGCTGAGTTGAAGAACCAGGAGTTTTCATCCTGAGGGTTTAATAACAGCAGACAAGACTTTCTCCTAAACACCTCCAGAGATAAATTCTGTCAATATACTCATTTTATGGATGTGGAAACTGAGGCTTAAGTAGAATGTCCACTCAGCCAGTAAGTGATAAGGCCAAAATCCCAGTTTATTCCAAAACCCTCATCCATTTGACCGGAACCCTACTGCAGAATATAAAACATCCCGGCCAGATCAGCTTCTCTTCTTAAGGCATGGATATCTGATTTTTCCTTTGTCTTTTAAAAATATAACTGAAATGTGATTTGTTTCATTTTAAAAATACAGAATATTATATTTAAAGCAAGTAAAATGTAATTGGATTATGTCTTATGAAAAATAATGATAGAGACAAGAACACAATAATATTGAGACAGAGAAAATTACAAAAAAGAATAAGGGATAAAAACTTGTCCCAATATGCTGTGACTCATAATACCAGTGAGGTCCTACAGTTAAAAAAAAAAACAAAAAAAACCAACAGGTAGAGAGCCAGGCACATCAGGAGAGTTTCTGACCACATACTGAAATGGGACTTAAAGCAAGAGATGTAATTCCTTTTCAAAATCTAAACTCTCACAAGATGGGGACTTCTAGTTCTTCAAGCAAACCAACTCTCCATTCTGGGCAGTTGACACTTGGTTTTCTGTCTGCTTCACAGACTAGTTCCTTGTCTTCTCCAGGCTTTATCCCCATGCATCTCTAGGTCTCAGCTTTTGTACTGCTCATTCCTGGACTTCCTAAGTCTGTTTTGATGCTTCTGGGCAGGGTTCTCCTGCCTCATGAGTTCTAAATTGCTTTGTTATTAAGATAAATTCATTACTGTATGAAGATCATTTCTTTCTTTTGACACTACTGTATGGGACTGTTTTCATTCAATGGAATTTTCCTTTGGTTGGATAACTTAAAATGTTGCTGTTTTGTTTTTCAGTGACTGAATAATGAGGCAACCAAATTCTCTCTCACACCCAGTAAGATGCTGGAACGTGATAAGAACTTAATAAACAAATGAGTTCCACACCCTACTTGCCAGCTGTCAGTCCTCTATATCTCATGCTTTCTATTTAATGAGTGATTAATGTGGAACCAAAAGCCAAATCAAGTTCTCTGTAACTCAACTTAAGCCTAATAAATTGTTTTTAAAAGGGAATTATGAGAGCATGACTCTCCGAAACAGATAAAGTCCAGTCAATAAAGGAACTGTTTGTTTTTCATTGAGCTAAAGAGTTTGAATTGACTTTCATCTGACTAGGATTTACAACCTCCAGATTACATTCACTTATTCAGCAAATGTGTCCGGTCAACTCTTAAATGTTTAGCATGGGGATGGGGTGCCAACTCCTGCTCCTGCCCCATGGTTGAAAATCCACATAATAGATTTGGATTCCCTAAAGTTTAATCACTAGTAGATTACTATTGACCAGAAGCTTTGTGGATAACAGTTGAGTAACACGTTATTTTAGATATTATATGCATTATGTACTGTTTTCTTACAATAATATAAGCTAGAGAAAAGAATGTTATTAAGAAAATTGTAAGGAAGATAAAATATGTTTACCATTCTTTAAGTGGAAGCAGATCATAGTAAAGAAGGAGGAGGGGTTGGTCTTGCCTGGTGGTTGAGGGGTCAGAGGTGAAAGAAAATCTGCATATAAATGGGCCTATGTGGTTGAAACCTATATTGAACAAGTTTGAACTGTATTGAATTCCTACTATATGACAGGTTCTGTTCTAGAAGCTGAAGGACATGGCAATGAACCTGTCATTCCACTAGAATGTGGAATGTGTGTGATGGTTAAATAAAGTAGTGGTTGTAAGCTGATGTTAAGCACTGTTTAACGTTAGCTTGTTAGAGTTACTATTGTAAGCTTAAAATTTGCAGTCCTGGGTGGTGATCTGATTGGTCATTTAACTCCATTTTCTTTTTGTTTTTCCATGTTTTTATATCATTTAAAATTTCTGACTTGACACATATCTTAAGTATATTTCCCATAGTACCTCTCTCCCCTTACCCCCAACACCAAAGGGAGATAAATATAAAATAGCCAGTTGAAAGGGCTGTCTGAGCACAGTAAGAATGCCCACAGCCCCATGTGCAGGAGAGAGTGCAAAACTGCCCCAGTAACATCACCCGTTTTTACTTAAGGCTAATTTGGAGCATGTGTATCTTAATATAGTCAAACATAGTACATAGTAAATTTTTTATGCTTAAAAAACTAATAGCCTGTCAAATTCTCATTTGAAATACATTTATCATTTAACATACTGATATTTCATTATATGAATGGATTACAGTTCATTTAAATTCTCTTATAGTTTTTCAAATTCACTAAACTGCAAATAAACCAGATATGAATAGTTTTGTTAAGACATCTTTTTCCAAATTTCAGATTATTGAGGGTATGATTCCTTTACATATGTTCTCCTTTCAGGAAATGATTATGTGAGATGCTTCTTTTTGTTTTCCCTCTTTTCTCTTATTAAATGACGTGGTCAGTGTTATCACATGTGGTGAATTGATTTGCTTATATTTGACCATCTTGCATTAGTAACATTTCTCCCTTAGTCATACTGTGTTTTTAGTTTCATGGCTGCTGGGTGCTGTTAAAAGATAAATTCAGGCACATTAAAGTTGTAATCAATTGTGGTTCAGTGCTCCTCTTTGGGGAACAGGGCAAGAGAGGAAACTTTTATAAGATATTCTTGGAAGCAAGACAAGGAAAATACATTGGATTAGTTAAAGTGGAGAATCTCTGGTTGAAAGTTAATTGGAACTTTCTCATTGGTTAAGATTAAGTTTCATTTTACTGTTTACATTGACTTGGGTTTTGATTTGCTTAGGGAGGAACCGGAGGTGTTGGAGCCATCTCCACATGATGCCTCCTCAGTTAGCTGTCTTAATAGTGCCCTTGCATTGGTATTTATAAGTGCAATTGGCTAGTAGTTTTCTTTTTAGAGACCATTGTCAGTTTATGCCTTAGCATTTTGTAGTGAGATAGCTCTGTCGGTTTTATTCTGCCTCATAGAAATCAAATTTGAATGTACTATAGTATGGCCTGGGAAACACAAGCTTGGCAGGACGACAGATTCTCTGTCCTAGGTGGAAAAGATACATACTTCAGTGAAAAACTATGCATTGTCTAGATCATACCCTTCTAGGTATGTCCTCTTAAACTTGTAGTAAATTACACATAGCATAAAATTCACCATATTAACCCTTGTTCAGTATACATTTGAGTGGCATTAAGCACATTTACGTTGTTGTGGACTGTCATCACTCTCCATCTCCAGAACTGTTTACATCTTGCATATCGAAATTCTGCACCCATTAAATAATAACTTTCCACTCCTCCCTCACCCAAGCTCCTAGAAACCACCATTCCACTTACTGTCTCTATGAATCTGACTACTCCAGATATCTTATGTAAGTGTGCTAGGAGGCACATGACACTGCACCCAGCTATCTGTATTTTTATTCATAGGTTTGATGAAGGATAAAAGGCAAGTATGATTGGACAAAAAAAATTATGATCTAATGTTAATAAGCTGGAGGTTACTTAGCAAGGCCAATATTTTGGGGTTCTCCTTGGCCTCTCTGTGTAACATTCCCTTCTTTCAGGTATAGATAGCACAAGACAGCTCGGTGCCTGTGGCTCAAGTGGCTAAGGCGCCAGCCACATACACCTACGGTGGCAGGTTCAAATCCAACCCGGGCCCACCAAACAACAATGCCAGTTGCAACCAAAAAATAGCCAGGCATGTGGCAGGTGCTTGTGGTCCCAGCTACTTGGGAGGCTAAGGCAGGAGACTCGCTTGAGCCCAGGAGGAGGTTGTTGTGAGCTGTGAAGCCACAACACTCTACCCAGGAGGACAGCTTGAGGCTCTGTCTCAAAAAAAAAAAAAAAAAAAGCACAAGACACCTGTCACACGAGGTGGGTCAGAGAATTCCTTTCTTGCTAGCTCTCACACGGCAATGGGGGAGAAGTCAGAGCCTTGTTGCAGACCTCACGGATCTGGGTTCCCAAGTCAGTAGAAATTGGCATGAGAGTGAGAAAGAAATTTAACAGGTAAGGCTTTATTGGAGCTTTTGCTCAAACAAAAGGGGAACAGTTCTGGTTAATAAGCAACCAAACTGGCTCTCCAAGGAAAGGGCTGGAAACTTTTAAAGGGTAAACAGAGAAAGTTTAGCACTAGCATTGAGGTCACAGTGTGGAGAGGTAAGGTTTTGTTGGTGGCTGCCCGTGAGGCAGTTACGCTGCCTCATATGCTGCATGTCTCATTAACATGTTAAATCTCCAGCCTTGGGCATGATTTTTAGCCTTAAAATTTGGGGAAAGTTTGAAGAGCAGTCAACTTTGGACTTCATTTTGGCAACAGCCAGTTTGTGTTAGCTTTGACTAGGGCTGGCAGGCCCTGATCCAATGGCTGCTAACTCCTGTTAAAGAAAGCACACCCAACTTTTGAAGCTGGATGATAATCATTTTCAAGGTGTTTGTTCAATATTGTAGGCAGACTTAAGCTTTGGCTCAAGGCTCAGCAAAGTGGCCAAAGTCCACCACCTGTGCTATCTCAGAGTGATCTCCAAGTGCCATGTTTTTAGTTAATGTTCTGAGTCCCAGCAACATAGAAACATACATTTTTTGATTCCCATTGTTATATGTCTTATCTTAATTGGCTGCAACTTTTCAAAACAATATTGATAATGGACATGTTTGATCCTAATTCGAACATCAGCAAAAATATCTATGGTATAGTGCCTATATCATGGTGGGGGTGGGGATCTGACAGGATGCAGAGCTCAGTGATGCCATGTGAGGGAATAGCTATAAATACAGATGAAGCTTGGCTTGCCCACCCTCCGCTCACCTGCTGTGGGGCCCTTTCCTAACAGGCCACGGACCAGTACTGGTCCATGGCCTGGGAGGGAGGGTTGGGACCACAGATGTGTCATTGTCTTGGATTCCCTAAGTGAGGTGTCCTGATCTGCACACGTTGCAGTTTTGTTTCTTCTTTTCCAATGCTTAGACAATCTCTTTCTCTTGTAAACATGTATTGACAGGACCCCCATAACAATGCTGAATAGAGGCAGCATCTGATTTAGTGTAGGTTGACAACCCCAAATGAGTGACTGGCATGAGGATCTTAATCAGCCAAGGTCTATTAAGCCATCTTTAGGATGTGTCCAGGAAAAACAGCCACAGATGCATATGTCACTGTTTTATCCCAAGAGGTTTTCAGGAGGTTTAGTATTTACACGTTTCCTTAAGTGGGGTGGGGAGGCATGTGGGAAGAGGTGCAGGTAGGGTAAGACATGGTCATGTTCTTGTGAGACTTCAGTCAGTGCCCAGGAGATCTATATTTTACATAAGACAAGGTGAATGGTGGCAGAGAGAAAGGGAGTAAAGGAAGAATCAGTTATTCAGACGTCTCTGGGTAGGTGGAGGAATGATTGATCTTATCTTGTCTCTGTTCCACACCTGGGAAGATAAGCTTGGAATTAACATTATTAGTGTGGAATTGAACAAATTTTAGTTTTAGGACCTGGGCTTAGTCTACAGACCTAAAGTTACAGTTGACAAGTTGTTGTTTTAGAGGCCAGCAAAGAATTTCCTTGTGAATGATCTGAGGGGCAGTCCTTGTGGATGCCTGTGGCCTTTCACCTTTCTGTCCGATCTGGCTGATGCACGATGGTAGAACAGCTCTTCCTTTGGAAGGGGGTGCTGCGTGACTCAGCCTCCCTGCTTGACCTTCCCTTTGTATAAGGAGTTTGGTGAGGTCCAGAAATGTCCATTTTCCCTTACAAGGTTGTAGGAAAAATATCTTTTCCTTCTACTCATCTTATGTTCATTTATTGACACCTGAGAAAAGAATAATAGCTCAGAGCACTCTGAACTATGTGAGGTGTGCAAAATTGACAAGGCCCAGAGAGACAAGAGTATGGCTTCAGTCATGCCTTTCCCCCTCCACCTCTCATGCCTTTGAGCAGTTGAGCAGTTGTTCAAAGGCATTTTGTTCTTTACTTTTTTTCCCTTTAGTTCCTTGATAGCATTATCTGTTACCTTCATGTTCTCGGGATTGGTAATATAAAGATGAATGTATAGCCAGTCAGTAGCTTGTGTTATTTAATATAAATTATTATTTTATTTTATTTTTATTTATTTACTATTATTATTAGTATTTTTTTTGCAGTTTTTAGCTGGGGCTGGGTTTGAACCATATGCCACCTCTGGCATATGGGACCGGCACCCTACTCCTTTGAGCCACAGGTGCCGCCCCTATCTATTATTTTTTGAGACAGTCTCACTCTGTTGCCCTAGGTGGAGTGTTGTGGCATCATAGCTCATAGCAATCTCAAACTCTTGGGCTTGAGCAATCCTCCTGTCTCAGCCTCCTGAGTAGCTGGAACTACAGGCGTGCACTACTGTACCCTGCTAGTTTTTCTACTTTTAGTAGAAACAGGGTCTGGTTCTTACTCAGGCCGGTCTCAAACTCCTGAGCTCAAGCAATCCACCTACCTGCGCCTCCCAGAGTGCTAGGATTACAGACTTGAGCCACCAAGTCCAGCCAAATATAAATTATTGATAAACATCTTAAGGACATGGAGCTGGAGAAAGGTTTGTTGGAAATGTGCACTCAGGAAAGTTCAACAAAGTCCTCAGGGTGTCCAAAATTGATTGTCTCCTGGGAGCTGGTCTGTCAGGGGCCAGTCAGTGGTGGAAAGCAGCAGTGGGAGGTATGGCCTGGGCTCCAAAGTTGCCAGGGATCCCTGATGGTAGCAGGTGGGGCTCTGGTCAGGTGCATTCCCTGAGTTGGAAATGCAGGGCACACTGTCATTGTGGCCACACCATCTTTATCTTGTTTCTAACTTTAAAAGCAACACTTATAAAACACCACCTCTAAATTTCAGGTTCAGAAACATCCCTTCTATTTCTTTGATTTTCCCAAATTCATTGACATTAATTAATAATCCTAACATCACCCATTCTTGCATTCCTGGAATCAACATACTTGATTATCTTTTTTTGAGGAATATTTGTAGGTAATGATTTGCTAGTATTTAGTATTTAGGCCTTTGCATCTAGCTTCAAATGTGAGCCTGGCCAGTAATTGTCCTTGCTTTTACTGTCCTTGTCCATTTTTGTTGACAAGGCCATATGACCTGATAGGAGTGGATTTCATAGAGTGGTCAGACTGTGAATGTTCCTTATCTCTGACCTCCATAGATTCTAGAACTGAGCCATTAAAGGGTAGCATCCAGCTAGATGTAGCTACTTAAGTTGAAATTAAATAAAATTTAAACTTCAGATCCTCAGTCACACCACATTTCATGTACACAATAGCCACGTGGGCTTGGGCCTCCCACATAGGTCAGGTCCAGAATGTCCCCATAACTGCACAAACCCTGCTCTGTGATACACTACGGACAATCATGGGATGGGGCTGAACTTCCCCGTGCTTCACTGGGAGGGAAGAAAGGAGGAGCTTGGGCAGTTGAAAGAATTCAGAACCAACCTGAAACTAATGTCTTGTGAGAGCAGAGAAAGAGAACCTCCATTACATAGCACCCTAGGTCCATCATGGGATTGTGCTTGAGCTCACATTGTGCAAACTTGCTCTTGAAATGCATTTAAAATGTGCCTGGTTGTCTGCTGTATGTCAGGCACTACTTTTTCACTCAGACTGCTGCAGTGATAAAAGCAGAAACCATTCTTTTTTTATGGAGTTTGCAATTTAGCAAATAGTAAGCAACTGTGTGTGTGTGTGTGTGTGTGTGTGTGTGTGTGTGTGCGTATTTGAGAGACAGAAAGAGAAGTGGCAGTCTAAGTGCTGTAAATCAGGTTAGGATAAATAGAGATGTAATTAAGGGATGGGAGTGCTATCCCGCAGGGGTGCTCAGGGAAGACCTCCCACAGAGGGTGAAATGCTAAACAAGGACTTAAAGGAAGTGAAGGAGCCACCATAAAGATGACTGGGAGAAACCCGTCCTAGGCAGAGAAACAGCAAGGGGCAAAGGCCCTGAGGCAGGGCATTGCTTGGGTTTGAGGAGTGGCATGGAGGCCAGGGTAGATTGCTGGTACAGAGCAAGTACTGAGGAGGGTGACAGGAAGTAAGCCCAGAGATAGGTGCCAAGAGGTGACACCAGGGGTGGAGACACCTTCCATGTTGAAAGGCCATATTAATTTAAGAAACTTCAATTACAGATACTTTAAAATGTACATTATTTTGTAAAAATCCAGCTTCTATGTAAATACTGCACAAAATGAAAACTACTTGTTAATTCCAAAGCTAACTAACCTTTTAATGACTTTGTTGTGCCTGCTTTTGGTTGGAAAGCTTTTATTTTGGTTGATCTCTAGATGGGTATCAGTCATTTGTGACCTTTGGGTTAGGTGAGAGAATGCAAAGTCGCAGCAATAAGTGGTTGAAAAGCAAGAAAGCATATTTGGGGCATGAGTATTGTGCATTTTCCATATTTTATTTAATTCGATCTTTCTTAGCATCAAACAATAACTTTAAAATGTCATCTACTGAGGTCTCAGTGGACTTCATCTGTAGTTATGTAGATGCCTTGGTGATATCAACTAGGTGAGGCCGAAATGTTAATTTGAGTGTGATGTCATGATTCTCAAAATCAGTGAATCTTTTATTGTATTCTTCAATTGGGCAGTTTTTAGTGTCACTTAAAATAGTAATTTCAGCACAGAGATTTTGCTGATGCAAGGAAAAGAAATGAGAGCATCTGAATCTGTTAATACTTTTTTATTTGTGCAATAAACCCTTCATGTCATGGTCTATGACAGCTGTGTATTTTTCAGATGATTTGCACATGTCATCTTGCTCATCTGTGGCTTCTGCCAATTGGGAAAATACGTTCATCTGAAATTTCCTTTTGAAGAAGTAGTGTTTGAAAAAAAGATAGCTTTTTTCTAAATGCTTGGGATCTTTATCACATGCAATATATAGACTTAGTTTTACCTTGCAAAGAAATATTCAAGTTGTGGATGGCACAGTGGCTGATGGCTGTAATCCCAGCACTCTGGGAGGCTGAGGTGGAGGATTGCTTGAGCTCAGGTGTTCAAGACCAGCCTGAGCAAGAACAAGACCCCTGTCTCTATTAAAAATAGAAAAAGTACCCAGGCATCGTGGTTCACATCTGTAGTTCCAGCTACTTGGGTGGCTGAGGCAGGAAGATCGCTGAGCCCAGGACTTTGGGATTGCAATGAGCTATGTGATAACATCACTACACTCTACCTGGAGTGACAGAACGAGACTCTGTCTCAAAAAAGAAAAGATATATTTAAGTTATTTTGATTTGAGATGATATTACACAGAAATGCTGCATTTCCAAGCTAATACACCCTCTTTGGAACGAAGTATGGAGAATCCTCAAGAACTAAAAGTAGACCTTCCATCTGATCCCACAGTCCCATTACTAGGTAGCTATGCAGAAGGAAAAAAATCATTTTACCATAAGGACATTTGCACTAGAATGTTTATCACAGTTCAATTCACAATCACCAGGATGTGGAGTCAACACATGAATGGATTAATAAAGTGTGGTATGTGTATACCATGGAATACTGTTCACCCATAAAAAGATGGAGACTTGCATCTTTTGTATTAACCAAGATGGTTAGATGCTTACATTACTCTTAGTAAAGTATCACAAGAATGGAAAAACAAGTATCTAACATACTCAATACTAATATGAAACCAGTAGATGAACAATTACAAACCCACAGAAGAGAAAATACAATTAAACTCGAGTGAGGAGAGGGAGTTGGTGTGCTCTTATCTATCCAGCACAATAGAAGGGTATATGGCACAACTCGGTGAAGGGCGCAACTACAACTTGGACTTTACCTAACAAACACAAATCTACCCTCATATTTATCTGAAATAAAAAAAACAAAGAAATGCTGCATTCCTGTAGAAATCTTTCATTCACTAATTCACACTGCTGATTGTTCTTCATAAAATTTAGTATCTGTTCTCACAGAGATAAAATTTTGGCTAATACCTGTTCCTGCAAAAGCCAGTGCACTTTAGAATGATATAGTACATCCATGCTGAATACTCATGGTTCAACTTTATTGTGTTGCAAAGCTGAAAAATGACAATACCATGTTGCATCTGCACAAGTATAATTAATAATACTTATAAGTTATTTCAAAGTGTCACTTAAAATAGTAGCTTCAGCACAGAGATTTTGTTGGTGCAAGATACAAGGAAAAGAAATGAGAGCATCTGGATCTGTTAATACTTTTTTATTTGTGCAATAAACCCTTCGTGTTTTCCTGTCATGAAAGGTGCAGCTTCTGCACTACACTCACTAAATTTACCAAATTCACAACATTTATCTTGAAAGCTGTTGAAGATACCTATTCCCTGTATACTGTTCACAGAAGTTACCAAATTGAGTAACTCTTCATAGCAAAGAAAATCTGTTATAACCTGAGTGAAGTATAAAACCAGTGTTGAGTGAGTAGTATCAGTTGATTCATTCAAGCAATTGAATAATATATATTTTACTTTAGAAATATTGCATGGGCTCAGCGCCTGTGGCTCAAGTGGCTAAGGTGCCAGCCACATACACCTCAGGTGACAGGTTCGAATCCAGCCCGGGCCTACCAAACAACAACGATGGCTGCAACCAAAAAATAGCCAGGAGTTGTGGCAGGCGCCTGTGGTCCCAGCTACTTGGGAGGCTGAGGCAGGAGACTCGCTTGAGCCCAGGAGTTGGAGGTTGCTGTGAGCTGTGATGCCAGAGCACTCTACCCAGGGGGACAGCTTGAGGTTCTGTCTCAAAAAAAAAAGAAAGAAATACTGCATGAAGTTGTTCCATTAAGTTGAAAACTA
>CAUYTI010041680.1:0-30756 GCA_963575145.1 Galago senegalensis
AGAACTAAAAATAGACCTGCCATTTGACCCTGCAATTCCTTTGTTGGGTATATTCCCAGATGACCAAAAATCACATTACAACAAAGACATTTGTATCAGAATGTTTATTGCAGCCCAATTCATAATCGCCAGGTCATGGAAGCCCAAGTGCCCATCGATCCACAAATGGATCAACAAACTGTGGTATATGTATACCATGGAATACTATGCAGCCATTAAGAAGGGTGGAGACTTTACATCCTTCATGTTCACATGGATGGAGCTGGAGAATGTTCTTCTGAGCAAAGTATCATGAGAATGTAGGAAAAAGTACCCAATGTACACACCCCTATTATGAAACTAATTTATACCTTTTATATGAAAGCTATAACCAAATAGCCTAAGAATGTGGGAAGGGGGGAGGGATAAGGGAGGAGAAAATGGGAGGAGGGAGGGGGTTTGGAGGGATCACTTCTGAGGTTTGTCTTATAGGGGTACAGGTGATTCTTTTTAAGAGTAGAATGTGAACGTTTTAAAGCAATAACTGAGAAAATGACATGAAGGCTGTGTTGACCAGTTTGATGGAAGTATTTCAGATTGCATGTGAAAAACCCCACACTGTACCCCAGAAGTGCATTAATGTACATAGTTACCATTCAATTAAAAAAAAAAGAATAAAGTAAATGGATGATTAAAAAAAAAAAGAAACTAAATAACAGCAGCACCATCTTTGGCTTACCTCTGCTATAGCACCTGAATAGCCCACCATCAAGCACACTACTTAGGTTCAAGCAGTGAAGCCTCCAGTGAAGGTGCCATCTGGGAGTGAATACATTAGGCCAATAATAGTGTATTGTGAATTACTGTGAATAATTCAGGCTTGACACATTAACATTAGTAACTAGCAGGACTGAAAGGGGAACCTAGAACCGTTTAAAGGGAACCATTTAAATGGGGTGTAAGAGAAGAGAGAGCAGAGTAGAAATCTCTCAGACATGGGCCTTAGCAGGTGGGAGAGAGAATCACAAAAGTGAAAAAGAGAGACACTAAAAAAGCAGAGAAATTCTCTTTAAATAATTGTACACAGTATCTAGATCAACTTCTTATTTTGAAGATGAAGACGTTTGGGACCAAAGAAACTAACAGAAAGGAGAACGCCGCCCTAGAAACGGACTCTGCTTATGTCCTACTTTTCCCCAGCACTGACATTTACTATGCCACTTGTGTTTCTTCTGATGACTAAGCTCTTTTGGATCAGGCCTAAAAACCTGTTCAAAGTCTTACAAAAATTCCAAACCAAACAACATCTTATTTATTGTTAGTCAAAATCTAAGCTAGTCTCGAATGTTAATCCATTACCATAATGCATGTTGTAAAAACAGAAAGGTGGAGGAAAAGTAGAAGTAAATGGATAGAGGATTTTAAAATAAAAATAATCAAAAGCAATAGAAAAAGCTCATAGTATGTTTTTAACCTCACCATAACGTATGGTTATTCCCTAAACTTAACATCCTTTTATATCCTTTGTTTCTTCCTTTCATGTGGCTTCAACTCATATTCCACACCAAGCCTC
Source organism: Galago senegalensis (assembly GCA_963575145.1). Classification (NCBI taxonomy): domain Eukaryota; kingdom Metazoa; phylum Chordata; class Mammalia; order Primates; family Galagidae; genus Galago; species Galago senegalensis. Next base: position 1,553 of record CAUYTI010041680.1, read on the forward strand.
TTAAATCTCTAGCTCCAGTTCTATAATCTCAACAATGACTACTTCTCTATTTTGAATTGCCCAGAAAGGGCAAACTCTTAGATGTCCTGCTGCCATAGCAAGTACAAGTGCAGACAATGAACATGGTATTTCAAACTTCCTGAAAGAAGACACAGCACACAAAGTCAGTCTCAGTCTGTATGTTTCCTATCCTCTGCTTTCTTCTGTGATTCTGTTAACAAAACCTCCATTCTACCACTGTGTTTAAATCACTGCCATCTTGACCTTAGGTTCCTCCTTTTTCCAACTTTGTCCTTGAGTGCAGATAGCCACAGGGATGTCTACTACTTCTTAATGGTGCCATTGCCCCTGCCCTTGGTGCCAGACCTCACAGCCACGTGTCTTCTTTTCTCATCAAGCTCTTTTTCCCCCATCCTTGCCCTTACCAATCCATTCTACAGGCATAAGCATTTCAAAAACTCTAAATTCACACTTTCTATGGGGATACAAATATACCTAGCATAATTTTAATAGATCAAAGAAACAATGAGCAAAATTTTCAGAATTGTGTTTACCCTTACAGGGGAGGAATTCACAGAGATGGCATTATTTTAATGGTTAAATTCCATTTTCTAATTGGTTACAGGTATCTAGAAGTTTATTATAGTTATGCAAACATATGCAACAAAGACAATATTACATATATGCACTATTTTATAATCAAGTGAAAAGAAAAGTTTTTTTTTTTTTTAAAGAAATAGGTCTTCAAAGGTTTTGAGTAAATGAATCTATTAGATGTTTAAGTTTGTTTCTTTGGGGGATTTGGGGATTTTGTTGTTGTTGTTTTAATTCTGAAACTTCCTACACTTCAGCATAAGAACTAATTTCATAGAGGTTCCAATTCTGATGCAGGAAGCCTAACATCCATTGGGTGGAGCACTGTCCTCTATTTCTAACCACATAGATGAATCTGTTGCAAGATAATTCCATAGAGGTAGTTCATATTAATTCATATTATTTTTATTTGTTCACTTTTTTCTATAAAGAAGTCTCAAGGCAAAAATCAAATTCAACTCTCACTTACTACATAAAGCTTTGTGTAAAAAGACAGTAAGAAATTTCCCACTGTCCAGCAGAAAAATTCTAGTGAATCTGCCAAGGCCTTATGTTGGGCACTGAGCAGGTCTACACCACAAGCTATGTCAGAACATCTCAGCCTTGGCACAAATGACACATCAGAGCTTCTCAGCCTTAGCACTAATGACTAAGCACTCTGGGCCACTGAAATCTTTGTTGTGGGGAGTAGTCCTGGCACTGCAGGTTGTTCAGTAGCACCCCTAGCCTCTTTCCAGTAGATGCCAAAAACATACTTACACCCTAGTTGTGACAATCAAAAATATCTCCAAACATTGCCAAATGCTCTGGGAACCAAGCTGCCCCAGTGGAGAATGACTGGTCTATGACCCTCCTGAGGGTTCCCTCTATAACAGTACCCCAGAGGCTTTGACTCAGGAACACAGATAGAAAGAAAGCGCTGAATTCAATCAAGCATTTTACACTTCGGAAAAATACATTTAGACCAGCATAAATAGTTTATTATTATCTCCTTGAATACTATACAGTTATAAATGAATAAAAATAATTTATAAATATACTGCCACCATGCTACCACCTAACAGGCACAATATAAGGGTACATGGCACACCTCCTAGGTGAAGGGCTAAACTACAACTTGGACTCTACCTAACAATGTAACCAAACAATGTAACCTAATTATTTGTACCCTTACATCAATCTGAAATAAAATATATATATATACTGCTACTTAAGACAATCACATGGCTCTTTCATAGTCTTCATACATTTGTTTCAATTACTCAATAGTAAAACTGAATAGTCAATGTCAAAATACAATGCAAGAATTTACATTTTCTTCCTGTCTATTTTATGTTAATAAGCTCCATGTTACCAATCCCATTTTTTTATCATTTATTAGCTCTTTAGCATTTGATATGGGTAACTACTCCTTCCCCCAAATATGCTAATCTTCTTGTCTTCCTTAAAATTTACAACCTTCTGGTTTTCCCCTTTCTTTGGCCACTATTTATCCAGCCATTTCACTAGCTACTTCTCCTCGGCCTGTCTTCTAAATTTTGGAATTTGGCAAGTAGTAGGCCCTCAGTTTTTCCCACTTCATACCATCTCCTTAGGTGATCACATCTATTTCCGTGGTTTCACATGCCATCTACACACCATCTTCTCCTACCTGACATATCCCTTGAATGTTTAAAAACCATGTCAACCGAGATGTCCAAGAGCTTGCTCTTCTGATTTTCCCATCTTCATATATGATATCTCCCTAGGCCCAGCTGCTCACACCTTAACATGGATCATAACTAACACTGCTCATTCTCACCTTCACATCCAATTGTGTACCAAGTATGATGAATTATACAGGATCTCTCACTCTATTCCCTGCCCCTTTCCCCACAGCCACTACTTCATCCAGGCTGATGTCATGTCTGGACCAAGCTATACTGACTAGTTTTCTAGCCTGTTTCCATATCTCTACTCTTGTCCCTCATGAATTTATTGTCCACTCAGCACCTAACTTAAAAATATCATTCAGGTCATGCAGCTTCCTGCATAAACTTTTTAATCACTTTGAATTGCACTTGAACTGCTTGCAGCCCTGCACAATCTGCTCTATGCCAACACCTCTAAGCAAAGCTCCCCCTTTTACATTTCAGCCATATTCTTTACTCTTTCTGAAAATGGCTAAACTCTTTTTCACTTTCGCACAGAGGAGGATCTTTCTATGTCATTCAGGCTTAGCTTAAAGTTAATTTCATTTAAGAGACTTTTCCTAATCTCCCCAAATGTATATGTTTTGCCATATAAATATTTAACATTAACTGTACCACATAATTAATACAACACTGCTATGCCCTATGTGCTTCATTTCATTTAACAGGTTGAATAAACCAAGGCCTAACTATATTACTTAGATAGCCCCCAAATCACAGAGTCACCGGCTTTGAACCACAGCTCTCTGAGCCCAGAGTTTGAGTTTATCCTCACACATGGCCTCTCTCAATGTAGATAGTCCAGTGAAGTTAGAATATATTTTATGAACTATAGTTTCACTTATTTCATACAACATTATTTCACCCACTAGTCTGCAAGCTATCTTTTTTTCTTTTTTTTTTTTGAGACAGGGCATGATAGCTCTTGGGCTAGAGCAACCCTCTTGCCTCAGCCTCCCAAGCAGCTGGGCCACAATGCCCAGCTAGTTTTTCCATTTTTAAAAGATGAGAGTCTTGCTCTTGCTCAGGCTTTCCTCAAACTCCTGACCTCAGGAAATCCACCTGCTTCAGCCTCCCTGAGTGCTAAGACGATAGGCATGAGCCACCATGCCCCACCTAGCCTGTGAGCTTTCTAGCAGGAACTATGATGATTTTTCTCTGATTCTCCAGTTCGGGAGATGCCAAGCAACTGTGAATAAATGATCAAAATAGCAAACAAAAAGGGAACTTATCTCAAGGAAAAACAATGCTCTATCAAGACTTTAAATAAATTTTAATATTAAAATTTTAACTCATTAAAATTAATAATTAAAGTAGTTGTTATTAAAATTCATTGTAGTTTTAGTGTTATCATTTATTGATGCTTTAAGTTATGAAATTCATATTTATGACATTTAAATAAAGGTTTTAATAAAATAATCTCCAAAAAGCAGTAACACAAAAGCACTGACCAATGTTAAAGATTAGAATAGAAAAGGAGTATTTGGGAATGTGAGGGCACTGAAACTCAGGAACTCGGTCAGCAAGTTCACCAGAAATTATGTCAGTGCACAAAGAAGTGGCTGCTTACAAGTTAAACAGCACTTCTGCACCTGTCTCTAACCATAGACAAATGCAGAAATTTCCAACCCCAAACACTACTTTATGAGTAGTGCATATGTTCTTATGAGACAAAGACATTAGTGGAAAAAAACAGGGATGATGGAACAATTCTGGGAAATGATTTGCAGTGGCCTCTAAAGTGCTTCTTGGCTTTTGCAAAGGCTTAAGAATCCAAGGATGCCCGGCTTGATGCCCATAGCACAGTGGTTATGGTGCCAGCCACATACACTGAGGCTGGCAGGTTTGACCCTGGCCCAGGCCAGCTAAACAACAATGGCAACTGCAACAACAACAACAAAATAGCCATGCATTGTAGTGGGTGCCTACAGTCCCAGCTGCTTGGGACTGAGGCAAGATAACTGCTTAAGCCCAAGAGTTTGAGGTTGCTGTGAGCTGGGATGTCAGGGCACTATATCAAGGGGTGCCATGGTGAGACTCTGCCTCAAAAAGAAAAAAAAAAATCCAAGGATGCTTTATAACAATAACCCTTCTCACTTCATGCCCTCCCCCACTGGAGGCCCCAACTCTCTTTATCCTTTTCCTTCTCTCCAAAAAGATAATATGGTTTCAAATCTCTTCCAACATTTTTACAGGTAAAACCTGCTGATCTTGTCACAATGACACAAATATTGTAGTCAATGAAGGAAAAATAAAGGAAAAAAATGAAAGATTGAAGATTATATCAGATTGCCTGATAAAAGTCAAGTCAATCATTTCATGTCTGGGCTAGAGTAACCCTCTTGCCTCAGCCTCCCAAGCAACTGGGCCACAATGGGTGTTTACATTTTAGCTATAAATTTCAGACCCTTCAGTGAAAGAAAAAAAAAAATTTAAACACCATTACTCTATTGGAGGGGAAAAAAAATTCTCCCAAGTTGTGAAATTAGCCTCTCCCTTCATTCACACATTCAGTTCTATTTTTGCAGTTGTGCCAGTAATCTAAAAGAAAAAGCACTGAAAGTCAATTCCAGGTTTCTAAAATGTCTGACTGTGCATGTCCCAGTTCTCTCTAGCACCTCCCAGAAGATTCAGCCAATTTTTATTTCTGCAGCGCATCAGTGTTTATCATTTGTTTTACAACAGCACTGCATGTTCTTGAAAATTGACTTAGATGTATTTCACTCATCCTCTACAAAAGCTCAAGAGAGACAAATGGCCTTAAAAACAAAATTCACCACTGAGGCATGGTTAATTTACTAAACAAGCATTTCTTTTTTTACCCTCTCAGCTCAATATTTACTTCATTACAGTGGTAACTCCACCTCCACCCCAGCAGCCTCTGTATTTGTCAAGATTGATGACAAATTTCCAGCTTGTAATTAGGCATTATGAAAATTCACTGTAGGAAAACTATTGCTAGAGAAAAGCTTTTCCATTCAGCTTGCTTTACAGAAATACTGATGGCTTTCACCTTCGGAAAGGCTAACAGTAAAACCATGGGTGGATTTTGACTGCACATGCTTGAATAAACCATGGGAAAATGCTCTAAGAAGTGGTTAAATCAAACAGACTTGGAATAAAATTCTGGCTGTCTCTTTTCAGCTGGGTAATCAAAGGCAAGAAGTCTAACTTCTCTGTGCCTCAGTGTCCTTTTCTATAAAATGAAGACATTGATAGTATCACATAGGGAATAGGAAGGAGTAAATAAGAAAACCACCCAGTGCAGTGCCAAGTGCAGGGTAAATGCTCAATAAATGGAGGCCATTACTACTGGATGAATACTACAGAAAAGAAGTGGCACAGGGAATGTCCTCACCTCCCATCTATTGCCATCCTCAGAATTTTACCATTGTCATTACTAATGAAAAAGGTATGTGGGCTACTTGCAGCCCTGACAAAAGTCTTAAGTGGACTTGGAGATTTCTATCTCAAAGAAGGAAAGATGAGGGCTGAGATGATAGGCAGCCTCTCAGGCCCAGCAGGGTTGCAGATACTCATTGCATCACACCTCCTTACAGGCATCAGAGGAGTTTACCCCAGGGGCTTTTCCCTCAGAACCTACTCTTTGTTCTGTGAGCTTTGACAAATCTCTACTCCCTCATCCTAAAAGTGAGAGTGGACAAGATAAGCTCCAGGAGGAGTGCTTTTTTCTTTTCAGAGAGAATTAATTCAGAGTGGGGGCAGGGACAAGAGCAGGGAGTTCTCAGGGTGCTACAGGAAACAGAGAACTCTGTGGAGACTTCTCCTAGCCTGGCATCATTGAATAATCAGGAGAAAAGCAACATCAGAGGACAACCAAGCCAAACCACATACAGTGTTTGCCTTTCAGTCATCACTCTAATAATTTCAACCAAGAGTTGTGGGACTAACACACAGTGAGCCCTCTCTATGTTTCTAGCAATTTGCAGAATCTTTGCATAGACTGGTTCATCGTCCCTCACCCTCAGGAGATTATCTTAGTTTTCAGGTGAGGAAATAGGCACAGAAAGGTTAAGAAACTTCCTTAAGGAAATTAGATTACAATGGAACCGAAATTTGATCCCAAACAGTCTGGCTCCAGAGTCCACCAGTCTTCACTCTTACTCTCCCCTATACCCACTCCCACCGGCAAAACCACCATAGTCTTGCTTTCTCTGACTCATAATTTAATTTTCTGTAATAATATTTCCCTAAAACTTATATTACTGATCTGGTATTAGCCCTTAGGAGATTTTAGGCCTCTTTTAATTAATGTTTACAATGGGCACATTTCAAAATACTGCAGTTCAACTAGATTGACAGGGTTGGGGGGCAGAGGGTGCCACAGAGGTGAGGAAGACACAGTGCAGGCCTTGAACTCAGACTGTTAAAGCTATGTGGTAGAATCCACACTGTTCATGCTCCTTTTGCTTGCTTTGGAAATTTTCCTTAATACTAACTCAGCACCCATTGCACAGTGCTTATAGCGCCAGCCACATAGACCAAGGGTGGCAGGTTTGAACCCAGCCTGGGACAGCTAAACAACAATGACAACTGCAACGAAAAATAGCCAAGTGTTGTGGTGAACACCTGTAGTCCCAACTACTTGGGAGGCTGAGACAAGAGAATTGCTTAAGCCCAAGAGTTGGAGGCTGCTATGAGCTGTGATACCACGGCTCTGTACCAAGGGTGACATAGTGAGACTGTCTCAAAAAAACAAATAAAAAAAAGAAACAGAAATTTTCCATAATAAAGGAATTAATAGCAACAAAAATATCAACCACATAGAAGATAACAGAAGAAAGCTATTCAGGATCCAGAAGGATAAGAAGCTGCAGTAGACAATGCCTCCACTGAAGATCCAAGTCTAAATTTTGAGAACTGAGGATATAAGAATGTATTTTTCAAAAATTTTACTAATTTGAGGATCCTCCCTTCAAAAGACCCTTGTCTTCTCTATCTGGAAAAATAAAGACATTCCCAGAGTTGAAATTTTTGCTCACACTAATTTTTGTTGTTGTTGCTGCTGCTGATGATGATTGGAAAACCTTTTGCTTCCCTCCTTGTGACTGGTTTACCTTGCCACAGCCTACAAATTGCTGAAGACTACTTGCAAAGCCAAACTGAAAACGTCCACCCCAGTATCTTTTTCACAATTCCCTTAAAAGATTGAAAGAAAGAAACTTACCCATTCTGTTATGCATTCCCACTTTGCCAAAGTGTGCTGTGGTTTCAAAAACTAGCCCAGTTCTTCTGAACTTTTCTGTATCCGTTATAATATTAAAGAGCCACAAGGAAGGGAAGTGGTTAGTCAACTTGCTAATTTTATCAGTCCCTCCCACTGGTTAAATAGTACCTGATGCTACAGACTCAAAATCAGTTTTCCAGCTCATTTCCCTCCTACAGCACGACTTTATAGAGACAGCACAACTTGGAGGCAAAGAGAGTGACTCTCTCTGGTTTGTAGTCACGAGATAGTTAATGAATGAACATTTTATTACTATTAATAAAAAGCCTAATAGACTACAGCAACCAGCAAACCAGTGATTCAAGAAAATGAGGAGGAGGAGGAGGAAAGAAAATGTCTGTCAGATTCATACTCTGAGCAAACTCAGTTTGGGTGGAAAGGGGAGTGATTTTTAATGTAATCAGAGGACGTGTGGGAAGTGGCTGGGCTTTCATTTGCTGATAAATGATTCTGTGCTGGACTGGAGCCAGTTTACCGGAAATAGAAACTTCCACAACTTGGGGCCCTGGCTTGGATGACTGTCTTCCTCTGGAGCTTAGTAATTAAAACACAGGACAAACAGCAAATACGTGCCTCTGAATGAAGGAAAATTCAACATCCTCTGAAGAAGCAGCTAGGAACTGTTTTCTAGACTTAAAGACCTACAATGAATGAGAAGAAAATACAGAGCCTGAGGCAGAAATTAGTGAAATGAAATGCCTTTTCTGTTTTAATCTCACTGCAGAAGATGTAGAGGCCTGGTGTGGTGGCTCATAATTCCAGCACTTGGGAGGTTGAGTCAGGCTTACTGTGGGCCAGAAGTTTGAGACCACTCCAAACATTTCAACATTTAAAACATTGTTAACCCAGAACCCTAGATTATGCAATTTTTCTGAGCTACTTAAATGGGTAGGATTTGAATTAAATCTGCAATACTCACTTTGAAGTGCACTTCCCACAATGTTTAAGGATTATGGCATTAGAAAAAATAATATCTGAAAACCAAATCATCTTAAAGGCTCATTAGCCCTTGCTTTTTTTTTTTTCTGAGACAGTGTCTCACTCTTTTGCCCTGGAAGAGGGCTGTGGCATGATCATAGCTCACAGCACTCTCAACTCCTAGGCTCAAAAGATCAGATCCTCTTGCCGCAGCCTCCAAAGTAGCTAGGACTACAGGTGCCCACCACAACTCCCAGCTAGTTTGTTCTATTTTTAGTAGAGATCCAGGTCTTACTCTTGCTCAGGCTGGTCTTGAACTCCCAAGCTCAAGCAATTTACTCATCTCAGCCTCCTAAAGTGCTAGAAACCACCATGTCCTGCTACCTCTGGCTTTTGATTGGCTGAGAAAATGTCCCTTCAGAGAAATGATGGCTTATTATGTCATCATTTGTGATAGTTTCATAAAAACTTAAACTTGGTAAACTGAGGCAGGCTAAGGAAACCAGCAATTCTCTACTTGCTGTCACCACCCCCAGCTCAGTAACCTGTAAGTCAATAATACTTCATAAAACAAGGAAAAGAAAAATTTTGGTGAGTCACTGCATTTATTTTCTACCTTGCAAGTGTTTTCTAATTAGATGTAAGAAAATGTACTGCACAGAAGTGAAATATAAGCAATACCTTGGTCTGAGATCTCCTCTAGTCATTTCTGCTGAAGAGCAACAACTGCATAGTTTTAGGCCCCCAAAGTCTTAACTTTATATTTGGCTGAGTTTACAATGAGAGTAAGCACCTAAAATCAACACTTCACTATCATGACTCTGTGGCTTTAGCCTCTCTCACATCTGTAGCTTTTGTATCTTCAGGGAAGAAAAAGGAAAAGACACGGAGTTGTAGAGAGGTAAGAAGGGAGGCCTTCTTACTGCCACCTTCTCCAAACTCTCCCCAGTCTCCCCAGCCTCTGGGCTCAGTGGCGCCTCTTCAGCCTCTTCCCAAAGCCTTCCTTTTCCCTGTGAAACACACCTACTTATGCCTTTCTGAAATCCTAAAGCATGTTTCATCATTCTCTCAACCTAGCTGTAAATCATTTCTAGTAATGTTTTTCTGAAAGATGGTAAAGCTCCTTTGGACTGACGCATGTTCTCAGTGCTCGCCTAGCACATTAAGGTTCTCAAACATAAAAACCCATTTTTAAAACAAATATTTTGTAATGTCTCTTTTACTAACCTAAAATGAAACTCACAGATTATACAACCAACCTCTGTACAGAATTTCTCCAAATACAGCATATTTTTTTAATTAATAAAGTGCTTCCAGGCATGAATATTTACACATTTAAGAAGTCCTGTGATGCCTGCCTTACAACGAGGAAGTAAATCTGAATTGAAGAGACATAATAAGAAGCTAGTTTTCTCAAGAAGGGTAGGAAAATGAGATTAAATGACTGAGCGGTTGCATAGACATTTGCATAAAATTATGTACTAGAGTAAGAAACAATAAAGCAGACTTACAGGCACATGATAAAATAAACGGAAAATAAGATTAACTGAAGTCTAGATAACATGCCAAGGCAAATTATAGTGAAATTATGAGGCTTAGCATCACAGAACTTCCCATCTGTCAAGAAAGTGGGCATCTGGATCTTTATGTCAAATATTTTTAAAATATTGTCAAATACTCTTTAAACTATACAAAATCTGTCTTCAGGCTGAGATGATTATTAATTGCTTGATTAAAAAATGTAACAACATTTACAAAATATACAGTGTCAAAGACATGGTATTCAGTGTAATAAGCACATAGCCACATACTTTGATCTCCTATGGTATGTATAAAATTCTGTCCAGAATAGACTCTGGAGTATCTGCTAATAAGTTAACAGGGATTCTCTATCAGTTTACAATTTTTTTCATTTTCTGTTTCTTTGTGGTTTTCTCTAATTTATCTAAAATAAAGACATAAGGTTTTACAGTAAGAAATAAGCAATGGAAAGTTTATTTCCATTGAAAAACTAGAGGATGTTAGTTATGGAAAGCTCTTTGAATACATTCATAAAAGACTACAGTTAAAATGAGAAAAACAAATTAAATACCCAGTTCTGCTCCTTCTCAAACAGAAGACCAGTTAAAGACCAGATGTAAAAATTAATTTGTCTGCAATTCAGAATAGAAATGTGCTCAAGTAATAGATTCATCTCCTTGCGTTCTAGATATATGTCATTATTCTATATCTTTTATTAGATAGCTACAGCCCACCCAGGCAGGATTTAAGTCTGAATTGTGTCATAGAAAGCATTCAAATAACTTAACATTAATTAAAAAATACCTAAGGCTTTGAAAGTGGTAAAAAATAAATTTTCCTATGAGCAATAATAATAATAATATTAACCTTTAAAATGAAGTTGCTTCAGTAATTCAATTACCATTTTCCTATTACTAAATTTGTATTAGAAGCTGAGTCATGTTTTAATTTAATAAAACTATTTTATTAACTTCTTCTAAGGTTTAAAAAATAATTTATTAAATTTCTCTTCTTATAAGTCAGTCTTATCCTCCACTCTGCTGAAGACTTGGATTATGTTTTATTCCTATAAAAACTTGTTTTCCCCCAAATTAGAAATATTTAACTAGAAATGTTTCAAAGCTGATCCCTTTAGGGACCAAACACAACATCCTGAAAAATAAGCTTACATTTTTAAATATTACACATAATAAGACTCTTTAAAATATACATCTATATATACTACAAGTCCATAATGACTATTGATTTTTTGCAACCTAGAAAAATGTACCACCAGAGTGTATAGAGAGAAACTAATAGAGCCATAGTAATTGGTGTAGAAATGATGATATGGTTTTTGGTGATGTTACCTTTTTTCCTCTCTTGGAAGTAGAGTCATGCATGGTACTAAATGACTGAGTAGTTGCATAGACATCTGCATAAAATTATGTACTAGAGTAAGAAAAATTCACCCTTTTTCCTGTCTTAAGTTATATGCTGACTAGAGTTTTAGTCCTTAAATATATGTTCAAGTTTATTCATTTCAATTCTGCAGAATCAGAAGATTATACAGTTTGTGAACTAAATCTTTCCTTTCAGTTGTATCTTTCAATTTTGATTACAAAGGCAAATGTTTGCAGGTCTGAAAGTTGCTAGTTCAACAATGTGGGGGAATCCAGGGTATACAACAAAATTACGAATTGCCCAGCATAAAAATAAAATCTCACAGGCATAGTATCATGCAGTACATCTTTCTGAGATGCATCCCAAATTTAATCTCTCTAAAATGCTTTAGGCATTTGACTAAACTCGCTGCTAAGGTGATTATTTTTAGCCAAGACTTTGCTTATTGACATATGTTGAAATAAATGAAAAAACCACCATTGGAATGCAATGATTCTAATTACTTGCTGAAAAGAAGGAGCATTCCAGTATATGTGTGTGTGCACTCGCATGTGCATATTCCCTAGTAAAAATAACATATAATATTCAACTTTTCTGATAACCAAATAAATGCAAATCATAATAGATTAACATTTTTACCTATTAATTGATGCTAATAGATGACAACAAGCATATGATGTGAAAAGCACTGCTTGTAACAGTGTAAATTGGTACACCTTCCCGAGGGGGTGGAAGTCTCAGTATATCAAGAATCTTTTATAAGGTTCACAGTCTTTAAGACTGATCCTATTCGAAAAAATAGTCAAAGTTATAGATGGTGATTTTTATAAGTCAATGTCCATCACACTACTATTTTAAAATGTCATTGAACAGCTGCAAATGGTCTTATGCCCAATGTAAGGGAAATAATTAAAAAATTACTGTAAAATTACATAAATTATTATACAAACTTCTAAAAATCATATTGAAAATATTTAATAATGCTAAAAAATTCATAATAGTAAAAAGATATAAAAATATGCATGTACATGTATTATGATCAAAACCTCACACCTCCCACAAAATTTGCCTACAAATTCAATAGAATATAGACCAAATGAGTAGCCCTGAGTGTGAAAAGTATAACCTTAACCTGTCCTTTAGGTTTAGGGTTTTTATTTTTACTTTGGCTTAGTGGATTTTTTTTTCTTGATAAAGTGAAGCCTGTCTGTCAACCCAGAAGATTTAGGGCGAAAATCAACTTCATATTAATGGGGAAAAATTGATCACCTGGTTATCCTTTTAGTTACTCCATAAGCGATTAGATTACGTTAAAAAACCAGAATGCTAAAAATCACATCCTATTTATTGCAAAGTGAATAAGAAAATTCTTACCTAGGGCAACAGTGAGTGTTGAATTTAAATAAATTGAAGAAGAAAGAAATTTAACTTTATCTAGCTCTTTAATACAAGACACTTGATCAATTTTAATTCATTTAATTATCACAACAACCCCAAAGATACATTTTCCTACAGCCATTTTATAGATGGGGAGACCGATCTACCCAAAGATTAAGTAAACTGACCAAGGTCTCATATTTGGCAAACAAAGAACCGGAATTGATAACAGTTGGTTCTGACCATAAAACCCCAATGTCTGACACCAGACTAAGACATTTCCTTGGGAATACAAATAATTCACATGTGGTTGTCTTAAAATTACAAACAAAATCTTTGAGGATCAGAATAAAATGTACCTTTCTTCTTTAGAGTTAATGTGGCGGAAGATGAGATAGGAGGCATCAGAGAATTGGAAAAAAGTATATAATCAAATATGTAACTGAGCTCACGTTTTCTGAAACAAAAGCCAGGACATATTACAACATATGAAACAAATGAAGTCCAAAAGTTTCATGTTTATGTAGCCACCATTTTCCCAATGTGTAAGGAAAAAATACTTCTATATACATATACGTATGTGTGTATATATGTGTGTGTGTATACATATATATATGTATATATACATATGTATATGCACATACACACACATATACACATACACATACACATGTGTATATATACATACACACACACACACACACACACAACATGACCCTAAACTTCGTGGGAAATTTAAAATAGTGTGCAATTTAAAACTGCACACAGACTTATGGCCACTCTGTACATATGGATAGCTAACGCTTCATCATACATATTATTTGTAAATACCAAAGTAAATTCATAATTATTTTTGTTTACTTTAAAAGAAAGTTGAAACTATTATACAAATAATTACAAAATCAAATCATATCCAAAAATAAATAAGGATGAAAGTATAATAAAAACCACTTCAAAATCCTATACTGCACAAAAAACCAGTGTGAACAATATGGCAGCCTCCTAAACATCTTTCTATGCACATCCATAAAATCTTAGTAGTGCTCAAGAAAATGAAGGTTGTATAAATTATGCCAGTTGTGCAGCTTGTGACATGAAGAGAGTTTTTAACACACATGGGTCTAACTCCCACAGTGATGTTCTTCTACGTCCACATTTTGATGGGTGCAGTGGATGAAATGCTCCACAAAGACAGAAATGGAGAGTTCTTTTGTTTGTTTTTAATACCATTTCTAAAGTATTAGGTGGCAAATCTCTGCCATTTGCTATTGTTTTCTTTTGAGCAAATCATTTAATATGTAGGCTGATTGTTTCCTATCTATAAATAAGGGTAATCACCTCCAGAGTTCTTAAACAGCCAATGACTCAGTGACTAAATGTAATTCAATTTTAGTATCTTTAAAATTCTGTTTCAGAGAAATGCAACAAGCTTGACATAAAAACTAAATGCAAATTTTTACAATTTTAAATGAAGAATTAAGATACAATTGGGCTATGTATACTGACAACCTATCATGAAGAGGAATGATGATCAGTGCACCACATACTAGTCAGCCCACGCAACTAACCTTGGTATTCTACAAAATTTTAAATAAATTTCTAATTTACCTTTGATTTACTCTCTGTCTTCCTTTATTACTACTATAGTCTACTATGAAATATCTTCTTTTGCTGGTTAGCATGTACTTTGAGTATTTTAAATATTATGAGATAGTAATTTCAGGACACCAAGGACCAAAAAAAGGTCAAAGGATTTCATATGCTCTTTATTCCCTTTTAAAGGAGGGTCTAAAAAATAACCAGAATTTCCTTCAGCCCTAATTTCAAGGGTGATAATCTCTGATCAAACAGTCCTAGGCTCTAGCTGATTGTTCACCTGAAGACTGGGCTATTCTAAGTGAAGATCACACCCTCAATCAGGTAGTCAGGAAAAGCGAGTGCCCGAAACCATTTATTACTTTTTCCCAATAGTATGGACCCACTGTGACACGTATTAAAATATAACCTGTTTCATGGATCCCATGGAATATATTCCTCACCAGGTCACACACAATCCAAATGAGCTAAAATTCTTAAAGAAGCTGTCAACAAGTGATAATCACCTGTCATCACTGCAAATAAGCCACTTCCCTTTCTGTAAAAGGTCCTGCATTGCCTTAAGAATAATAATCACATCACTCTTATCTATTGCCCAAAGAAGTGAAGTGTTTTTATTTCTCAATGCTAGGTAGTTTCTAGAACCATTTTGGATTTTCCTAAGAAATATACGTAATAATTACAGAACCTCTATAGGTTGACAACCCAAGAGACTGTAACAAACTGGTCAATATACAGAAGAGGCCGACATAAAGAACTAGGCCTACTGTACTAATACATACATATGGTGTACATCTAGTCTATGAAAATTAGGTCAACTTAAGAAGGTGGTCAATGTAAGGAGGTGGTGAACATGGATCTTCTGCTGTAGTTGCAAATTACATAGTCTTAGGAATGTTACTGAACTCTTTGGCATTTATTTTTCTCATTTATAAAATTGAGCTTGTAATAGCGATTCCCCAGAATTGCTGTGAACATTAAATAAGATTAATTATATTAAAAGGCCTTTGTGTGGTGACTAGCACATTATAAATGGTCAAAAAATGATAACTACAATTATTATGGTAGTAATAAACAATATTTAAATAGTTTTTCCAACAAATACTAAGAAAAATATTATGATGACTCTGTGTGTGTGTTTCTTTAAATACTTTTTTATGTTAGCTGTAGGCTCATTTTGGCCTTTTCTAAAAGCTTTACTACATAGTTTTAAAAATTCTTTTAAGATCCATAATCCTATTGAATCAGGAATAAAACATGTACTTAGTTTCAGGCAAACAATTGTTCACCAGAAGCCCCTTCATATTTTAATTACTCCCTCTTCCCTCTCCAAGTTCATTGTTGTTCTCTGATTTTCAATCTTGAAAGCTAGTCAGGGTACATTATTTATGTTATATGCAATAGAGAGAAAAAGAAGAAAAGGGATTTTATTCAGGACACTAACTCTAACCTTGAAATGTTATGTTCTGAACATTTGTTCTGCTCACTGAACAAATTTTAGTCTTCAAGTCAGATGTCTAAATACAGTGCTTGAGCTCTGCTTAAAGGCTAAAAATATAGACTTCTGTGCAAGGTGATGGTTACAAAGGAAGGTGTTTAGAATATGGTTCAATAGAAGCTAAGGTAAATGAGCATTAGCTATATAGTTCAGCCAGAAGAATTCCTCATCTACAGTAAAGCTTTGGAGTCAAATGTTAGGCTATTATCCTCTGAAATACATTTTACTTGGAAAGAGAATCAATTACAGAAGTGGTTTCCTGAAATCCTCCACCAAGTCCTCAATTTTGATCATTTGAAGCCTAGAAGCTATGGAATCCTTTGTCAACCCCCCTCTCTGATGTTTATATATGTATGCTCCACAAAGCACAGTAAGTCTGAACAGAATTATCGGCTGCAAAACCCCTGTGGTATTTTCCCCTCTTGAGAAAAATCTATGAATAATGTCGATGAATAGTTGTGATGTTCACCAATATCACGAGGAAACAAGACCATCATAGAGACAGTTTATTACCCTCCAGGAAACATACCATACATCATTTTCTGAGGCTGCTTCGGACTCACAAACTAAGCTCTGTTCCACCTTGTATCTTCATTTAGTCCTCCTCAAGCACATTTTTCCAAAAATAAAGAAGGTGGAGATGGGAATAGAAAAATAAAACAAGGGCCAGGAATGAATAATTCTGACTCTGTTTTGAAATGACATGTGAGGTCAATTTAATTTTTGAAATTTTCTTCCTTTAGAGAAATTGGAAAAGTTAACATTGGGTAAAGAAAGAGAGAAAAGGGTACATAATAAAAATTTCGATGTACTCATGAGTAAATGGTGCCTAAATAAATGATTAAATGAAGGGAGAAGTTGTAACAATATTGGATGATCTCAATGGATTATTTTATTATCCAAATCCCCTCTTTAAATATTTATTAAATGTAAGCTTCATAAGCCTATCCTGTCTTTTTTCAGTACTTTCTTACTACTGCCTAGAAATATAACTGACAGAGGTAAGTCCTTAACAAATATTTGCTGAACGGATAAATACATTTTCATTTCCTTTTTATTTGCTTTTTAACTTTGCAATCATTTTTAAGGGTAATTCACAACTATTTTTTTAAACTTCTAAGAATTCCCCTTTCAACATTAAAAGTTCCCCTTTTAATACCAGACAGAAAAGATAAGTGAAAAATGGAGTCAGAATTTCTTAATAAAATTTGCATGCAAATTTACACATAGTACGTAAATCAGCCCTTGTTGAAACTAGTTTCTAGGCAATATTTGTCCTTATTAAATGGCTAAATGTAAATACTCACACGTAAAGGATATACATTTGACCAGTTTTTTGTATCACCCTCATCATGAAGTCACTGGGTAGAAAAGATCAGAATATGAAAATTCTCCTAATCAATTATTCTTATCCCGTAACAACCAGAATTGCCTATACATTTACTCCTTAGTAAGAACAAGAGTAATGCCGATGTCATGCAAGCAGTAGGTTGAAATAACACAGGGGCACAAAAATCTAAAAGTCTAAAAGCAGGTTTTTACATCTTTGCATTGTTTCAAGCATGTTTAATAAAAAGTAGTTTGCTGTGGTCAAACATTTCTTTGTAAATAAGCTTTCATTGCATATTGGATTTTTTTTCAGTTGCACTTTATCGAATGATAAACTGAATTTTATACAGGCCTGAGATTTAACATCTTTAAAATTTATTTCCAAAATGACATAAAGTTGACTTTAAAACTCCCCAAATTTCCACAACCATGTCTCTGAGTTACTGAGTTCTGACTCTCAGAATAGAGTACCTACTTCTGTAGCAGAGACAGCTCTCATTATGGGGTTAAATGTTCAATAGAAAAAAAATTCATTTTTCTTCCTTGAATTGCTGAACACCTCTTCATACCATTCAAAGAGATCTTTTAAAATCAAATGTAGAATGCATAAAAGATTATGTCTTTCTTCATATGCACATATTCACAATGTCCTACGGCATTTACTTCAGTCTGGAAAATTCCTGATATTTTAAAATCAATTTAGGACAAAAAAAAGGCTCAAGAAATAACTGCATCTTATAGAATTTTAAGTACTTCTCTTTATGTTACATAAAAGGCATATCTAAATATAGACATATGTAGATAAACATGCCGATCCCTGAAAAACCCTAGACCACAGAAGTTCTAGGGAAAAGTCTGTATTATATTAAACATGAAACTCCATTTCCTTCTTTTGAATTATTGGTGCTGCTGTGGCAACAGCACAATAAAGAACTTTGTTGCACTCTCAGCAAAGCTATTTATATTATTTAAACTCTTCCCAGGGAATTCTTCCTCTACCAAGTTCTTCTATTATCCTAATAAAGGAGTCCATTCAAAGTTTGGGGTTTTTCTAATCATTGCTAAGTAAGGAAGAAAAAACAAAAATTATCTATGACCAGTTTAGGCAGACTCTAGACATGAAGCTAATCTCTCGAAGTGTTTTAAGTAACTGAATACCCTTTTCACAGATCATGGTATTCTGAAACAGAAAGCCAATTTCCTACAACTGAAAGGAGTATATGATTTCTAAGTGCTCTGAAAGTTTACCAAAATATCCTGGAAAGGGAAATAGCTAGTTAAGTAAGGGTTAAAATACTTCAAAGGGGAACAGATTTCAACAAATATCAAGATAGTGCTCCTTCCTAATGTAAGATGATGGGAGTGGAGTGAAGGTTCTGATGTTATTAAATAAAGAAAAGAAGCAAGTGTGATGACATGGACACGGAAAAACACTAACGTTAACTAGGTGCATCAAGCTACATCATAAAAATTTCTTTAATACTTAACCTCTGGGAGATGAATCAATCCATTTGATTTCTGCTGCTAACATGTGAATTAACTTTACTTATAATTCATTTCCTATTCATTAGTAAATTGGCTAACCATTTAGTTTAGCCGAAGGTAAGATCTCTTAGTAAAATATTTTGAATATTGTAACTGAAATTCATCCTCATGTAGGGAAATTAATCAAGACAGTTGAAAGAAGTTGCTGGGAAATGAGAAAATGAGATAGGAAAAAGGACTACCAGAGAGAGAGAGTCTTCTTTCAAATGACTGGAAAATGCTTGGAAAAGGAGGTGTAAAACAAGAGATTAGAGCCAGGGAGAAGATATAAAAATCAAAGAGCAGTTCCATAAATTCTATGAACAAATGAAAATTCTACTTCTTTGACTTTATCCATCATTTCCCCCGCACACCTACATCTTTCTTTCAGCAAGCCAAAACATTTCATTCTTCTACCCATTTGCACCTGCTGCTCCACCTGTCTGCCCCTTCTCCCTACCTTTTTTGCTGGTAAACTCACATTCACTTTGTTGTTGTTGTTGCAGTTTTTGGCCAGGGCCAAGCTTGAACCCGTCACCTCCAGTATATGGGGCTGGGGCCCTGCTCCTTGAGCCACAGGCATCACCCAAACACATTCACTTTTTTAGACTTGGATCGATTGCTTTCTCTGCCAACTTTTGTCACTTGGCCAATGTCCTCATCCAAGCCGAGCTTGTCACTGCTTTCTTTAGTGCTATAGGCCATCGTTTCTTCTTCTGCCAGAATGCACACATCTTGTCATTACAACTCACTCCATACTGGGGCCTCCTCTAGGACAGAGTCCACACAGAGGTCATTTATTCATCTTTGTACTGCCACTTTTTAGCCTTGTGCTATGATTTCTGAATGACTGGCAATATAATATTAACATAAATTTAAAATTAGTATTTAAAAACCACATTATGCTTCACAACTGGAGGCAAATTTTCTCATATAAAAGTGCAAGCAAAATTTAGGGTACAGGAAAAATGATAAGGATACAAAAGGAAAAATAGAAAATTAAGGACAAAAAGACAAAAAAAGCTACTTTCCTACTGTCAGCTCTGAGTACAAGGAAACTTAGTAAATATTCTGCTATTAAATTGTTTTTGAAGCAAATATTAGAAAATCTAAAATGAATAAGCTTTATTTCTAATTTTATATTTGGCTCACAAAGAAAGGCAAATGGAATAAGCTGCCATTCATTATTTCATTATAAAATGTAACCCCACTCACTTTCTATGGAAGAAAAAAAATCACATATTCTCTCTTATTAAAACCTGTGCCCTCTAGAGGTGCTCTGTCAAGCTGAGAAATGGCACGTCAGGAGACATAATATGCTGCAGAGACAGATGTCCCTATTCAAAATGCATGTACAGTGATCAATCACAGCTCAGAACATTTCTGAAAACTCAAGTGCCACACTTAAAAAACAATTACAGAAAGACGTGTTAAAATAATACCAAGAAGCTGACACAAGCTGAATGCATTAGCCAAGAAAGTCAAAAGTATTTGTAGAAAATGAAAGGATTTTGCGTTTTCCTAAGGTTCCATGCAAGAGTTTAAAGATATTGTAGAGGAAATATTATATCAAGACCCACACCTGCTCTTGGGTAAGCTCCCCCTTGCCTCATCCTCCTTTGCTATGAGTTACCCATTCACTATGCACACCTGGCCTATTATTAATTCCATTTCTAGTCTCAAAAAGTCTAAAAAAGGAGTCAAGCTCTATTTAAGAATATATAAAATCTGATATAAATATCCACTATGTTTACAATTACTTTTAATGTCTACCACTGGATTATGATTTCTTTCTGAACCGGACTGTTTTCTTTAAATTGTTCAATTATCAATAGAATAACATAATAAACAACCATATACTTGTTCTTTCACTAACTCAACATATATTTATTAAGAGTCTACTGCACCTGTACTCTTCAAGGTGCTGGGGATACATATGTGAACAAGACAGACAAAAATTGTGACCCTTGTAGAGCCTATATTGTAGCATCTGAGGCAGATAATAAAGATGATAAATGGAGTACACAACACAGAGGCAAATGACAGGTACATTAGAAGGTAGGTGCTATATACAAAGTGAGCATGGAATGGAAGTATTGCAATTTTAAATAGAGTGACCAGGGTAGGGTTCAGTGGGAAGGCAGCATTTCAGAAAACACTTGAAGAAGGTAAAGAATACACAAACAGACACAGAAAAACACTTGACCATGCAGATTGATGGGAAAAGCTCAAGTGCCAAAGAAAGTGTTATCTGGCAGGAGCACCTGAGGCAGATTCAAGAAGTATCAAGGAGATTAATGCAACCGGAGCAATTTAAGTGAAGGAAATATTTAAAAGGATAAGGTGAGACAGGTGACAGGGACCATACCATATACTATCCAGAGGGCCACTGTAGGACTTAGGCGAATTCTGAAAGAGAAATCAGGAAACACTGGTAGATTTTGAGCAGAAGAGTAACATGGTGTGACCTACACTTAACAGGACTATTCTGGCAGCTGTGTTGAGAACAGATGTTGGGGGTGGAGGGAGTAGCTGAAGTAGAAGTTGAAAGGACAATTGGGAGACTACTTTGCAAATCTAACCAGAAGATTTCAGTGATATAGACCTGTACAGGGGTAGGTATAAAATAAGGAGGAGGAGTAGAAATCTGGTTATGTTCTGAAGGCACAGAAAGATGAGTTCTTGACTGAATTCAAAGCATGAACATTCAATAATTACTCCAAGTTTTCAGCCTGAGCAATTAGAAGGAGGTGCCACCATTAAGATGGGAAAGACTGTGTGGGGGGCAATTGTGGTTGAACAACAGGTGTTCAATTTGGTCATGTAAGAAGGCTAGCAGATCATTTGGCCATACGTGCCTGGAGTTCAGCAAAGCGAGGCATATAAATTTGGGTTTGTTGTCATATAAATGTTACTAAAACCCACCACCTTTAACAAATACATTACAAATACACTTGAAGAGACATTGCATCCTTCTCCCTAAATAATCAACTCTAAAATTTTGAATTTATCATTCTCAAGCATATCTTTATATTTTATTTCATATGCATATTACTTAAACAATAATATAGCAGTGTTGTGCATGTTTTCAGCCTCATTAAGGCATAAGGTAGATACAATTTTCTGCAACTTACTCTTTTTTGAGATTCATCTATGGTAATATGGTAATATGCATATCTCTAGTTCACACCTTACCAAAGCTGCATGAAAATACTATACCTCAAATTATTTATCCATTTTCCTATTACTGGCTGCTATGGTTCTGATGTGGTTTGTCCCACAAAAACTCATGTTGAAATTTGTTCTCCAATGTGGCACTGTTGGTAGGTGTGGCCTAGTGATAGGTATTTGGGCCTTGGGAGTGAATCCCTCGGGAATATACTAACGTCCTCCTACGGGGGTGAGTTCTCAGTCTTGGGGGAATGAATAGATTCCTCTGCAGCATGTTGTTAAGAAGAGTTTAGCTTCCTCTGGCTGGCATTCTTGCTTCCTCTCTCTCCATGTCACCTCTGCAAATAACTCATGGCCTTAATGTTTTCTGTCAGGAGTTGACTCAAGCATGTGGCTCTCACCAAATGCTGCCGCCCAATATCAGACTTCCCAGCCACTAGAATCATGAGTCAAATAAACAATCCAGCCTCAGATATTCTGTTACAGCAAAACAAAGTGAACTAATATAATGGCTATTTAGTTTTAGTTCAAGTTTTTAATACTATGAACAAGGCTGAAGAGATATTCCTATACATGTCTGTGAGTACATGAGAGAGTATCTGTAGGATTAGTCATCCCAGTGGAATTGTCAGGCCCTTATAAAATACATAATTTAACTATGTGTGTGTGTGTGTTTATAACTGCTCTCCCAAGAGTTACCAACTTGCACTCCTCCTAATTATAAAATCTCATTCTGCTTCATATCTATATATTCAGCTACACTTGGTGGTGTTGAATTTTAGAATTTGTCAATGTAGTGGGTATGTAAAATTGTATAACGGTATAGTTGTAATAGGTATTTTCTTGATTATTGATTTGGCTATTTAGAAGCCATTTGGTTTATTTTATTAGAATTGACTATTCTTATTTATCCCATTTTCCTCTCAGTTACTTTATTTCTTTTTTTATATTCTGAATGCTAAGCTTTTATATTTATTATTCATAATTTTTGTTTATAATTATCAACCCTTTCCCTGAAGGTTAGTGCTTTTAAAATTTTTGTTTAGAAAGGACTCGCTTGTCTATACCATAAACATATTCTTCAATTCACATTAACAACTTAAATCCATAATTCATCTGCATTTGATTTTGTGCTTTTATGAGGCAAGGATGAAATTTCCAAATTTTTTTTTATTATTAAATCATAGCTGTGTACATTAATGCAATCATGGGGTAGAAATTTCCAGTTTTTGTCCTAGCATCATTTATTAAACTACTAATCCCTTTCCCACTGATCACAATGCTGCCTCTGCCTTATATCTGTGTATTATCTGTAAGTTGGCTCTTTCTGGGCTTTCCAGTCTAGTCTATTTTGCTATTCACAATATACATTATGGCTCTACAGGAAGTCTGGGTATCTTACAATGTCATTCTTCCCATTTATTCTTTCTCTTCAAAAGAAAAGTCTGTTTTTTTCCTTAGGCATTTACTCTTCCATACAAATTTGAGAATTAGCTTGTCAAATTCCATAAAAGTTCTGCTATGATCTTGATTAGAATTTTACTGAATCCATATTCAATGTGAGGAGAATTAACAAATTTATAACATTGCCTATTCTGGTCCATGAAAATGATACCTGTCACCACTTACTTAAATCCTCTCAAATGACATTCATTAAAGATCATTTTAGTATGTGAAGATATTTTTAATCTTTTATTAGGTTTATTCCTCAGGTCCTTCTATTTCTGTAGCGAATGGTAGACAGGTATCTTCAATTGAATTTTCTAAGAATGGAAATACATCTTCTTGATTCTTGTATACACACCTCATTATAACATTTTATATTTAGTGCTCCTTAGATACATGTTGATTATGAACAAATTAATAACAAACTGACTAATCCCCTCCTCTATAAAATGTTGTGACATTTAAATGAGAAATAAAATTCTATAATGATGGTGAACTACAAACATACTATTGGGTATTTTGTTTTAATTTCATTTAAACCAAGATTAATATATGTGAAAAATGCAGGAAGGGATTTCTCACAATTTTCGAGTCCCATTTCCAAAGAAAATTAAAAAAAAGAAATTTTTTTTTCAGAATGCAGCTTTTCAGGCAATAGCAAGAGGAAGAAGATAAAACTAAGAAAGAAAATTAAAAAAAATTTTTTAAATCAGACTCAAAATACAGGGTCTAAAAGAATTTATTATAGAAAAAAATGATTCCTACATCCCACTGATTCCTTCTTGAAAGATTTATGCTATAACACACTCTATTTAAAAAAACTTAAATATGCCCATATAAGAATTAATTAGCCTGAACAATGTTAGTCTGAATGCTCTGCTACTTTCCAGATGAGAGAAGCATCTATCCCAAACTGTTAAGATTTAAAAACAATGTTTTTTTTAACAAGAAAGTGTTTGATGTGGATGTGAATACTACAATTGTTGAAACAGCTATCACGCAACCTACAAAATATAAATATCTGGAATATTACTATCCATAATAAAAACTCACATTTTCAAATCAGCCTATTGGTGATGAGTTAAATATAGTCTTTGAGAATTGGTTTGGGTGCTTCTTACTCTGTCCTTCCAAAGAGATTGGGTCTGCTATTCCTTCCTTCATTCAGGCATGCATTCATTCATCATTTATTAAATACATCTATATGTTGGTATTTTGTTAAATGCTAGAGATAGCATGATAAATGGAACATGCCTGATTCCTGCCCTTATAGAAGCTTACAGGCTCCTGGATAAGGCAGACGTTAAAGGAGGGCTCTCTATCCTCTGTTAAAGTTCTATTGCAAAGGAAGCACGGGGTGCTAAGGGTACAACTCCCCAACCAAGGAAGACAGCATCATGGAATCCCCATCTTCACAAAATGCTTTCAAACTAAAGCTTGAAGGAAATTTAGCAATTAGAGTGAGAAAAAAAAGTGCTTCAGCCAGAGGGAAAGCACTGGGATACATGAAATGGAAGATCACACCATTTCTAAGATCCAAAATTAGTCTATATAGCTGGATCAAGGAAAGCAAGTGGGAAGCTGGTACCAGATTTTGATGATTGACTTCTTACTCAAACATATGACAGCCTGAATACTTATCACCACACAGACGCTAAGGTCTAACATGACGACAAGGAGGCAGAACTGGGAACTCCTAATGTTCTAAGTTGTGGATTTTTCTTAGAAAATAATGTATGTACCAAAAAAGTATTTAGGCAAGAGAGCTGAAACTAATTCACAAATAGCTACCACATAATCTCACTTAAGTATATAAATTAGTGCATAGAGTATTTGCATATATAGGTATATAGTCACGTGTCAATCTCTCTAAGAATGTGTAATTCTTTTAAAAATAATACACTATACACTTGCAGCATCTATGTTCCCCTTCTCTGGTTATAGTTACTACATGACAATTTTACCATGTGAGAATTATAAGGAATAATAGTGAAAAATGATCAATATTACACGGCAATGTTTGTAATACAGATAAGTTTTATAGAATTTCTTTCACCTTTTAAGAAACTTGCATAAAATAGTTATCAAATACACTGAGTATTCCCTCCAGGCTATGTTTAGCATACAGAATCTATATTAATGCTACATTTATTCTTGCCAGTTAACAATGTTACAACACAATCAAATAATATAATTACCAGAAAAAAAAATTTTTTTTTGAGACAGAATCTCAAGCTGTCACCCTTGATAGAGTGCCGTGGTGTCACAGCAACCTCAGACTTTTGAGCTTAATGCAATTCTCTTGCCTCCGCCTCCCAAGTAGCTGGGACTACAGGCGCCCGCCACAATGCCTGGCTATTTTTTGGTTGTACTTGTCATTGTCGTTTGGCAGGCCCAGGCTATATTCAAACCCACCAGCTCTGGTGTATGTGGCTGGCACCCTAACCACTGAGCTACAGGCACCAAGCCACAAGAAAATAAATTTTAATTTATATACTTTGATTTTCAATAAAAAATAAAGAAAATGCTATTTCAAATAATAATATAAAATCTGCTTAGATTTAACTGGTTTTCTATTCATTTTATTTAGCTTTTCAAAAGGCCAAAGAAAAAGAAAGCATCTTCTCAATAATTACTCAGAATGTGCACATAAAAATGTAACCAGACTGCCAAGAAGAGCCATGACTAATAATTTAGCATTTCTCCTCCCACTCTTTTTTCACCTAAAATAACATACTATATACATATAGTCATATATACATACATATTAAAGAAATTATTATGTAAGTTTTTTAGCTTACTTTTTATAAAAATAATATGATTTAAAAGATTTGGTAGACAACCTATGTTATGGGTATATAATATTTCACAAACAAACAGCACCAGATTAACTTAGCCATTTTCTGTATTATTAGGCACTCATTTTTTATGCAACATTGAGCATTTTTATTCTGTAGCCTGTTCTATGAATAACATGGAAAATAAATGGCAGAAAAAGTGACAGAAAAATAAATCACTTTCTTATATATGTCACATTATTTTTCATTTCTGAAAACATTTATTAAAAACCAACTCTATCCAACTCCTTTGAGAATTTCCCAGGGAAGAAACAGAGATGAATGAGAAGCAGTAGCACTTGCCAGAACTTCATTGTTTCTTACTGTGGATTTCAACTGGGATGGTTTTCCCCTCCTTCCAGGGATATCTGGCAATGCCTAAAGATATTTTTGCTTAAGGATGGTGAGCATTTTTTCATGTATCTGTAGGCCTTACGCCGGTCTTCTTTGGAGAATCACTTCAACTTTTAATGAAAATTCAAGTAATGCCTTCACTTAGACACAATAGAGATGAATCAATGTCTTCCCCAGGTCATCGTAAGAGAAACATTTAGATTTATAATCCTTATTCATCCTTCATGCATGCATTGTCTTATGGAGCCGGATTTTCCTTGGCTAGAGTCTTCCACGCCTCAAAGGTGACAGTGAAACCCTGCCCCCACATGCTCCCACCACCACACAATTACACTCAACATCATTCCGCTGGTATTTTTAACTCATCCATTTGAATGTAACACAGATATATGAGGAAACTAGCATATTGTTCTATATCTAAAAATGTTCAAATAAGTTTAACCCTCAGAACTCTAACTCCTTAAAATAAATAAGAATTACTCACAAGAATTTAAAATGAAGACAAAAGAAGAAAAATGAGAATGCCAAAGACATTTTGATTTCATCTTCCTTACATAACTAGGCACTAGATATTTTCGTTGCATTTTTAAAAATATAATGTATATTGTGCAAAAATGGTATCAAATTTTTCTATTTTCAAATTTACCCTGAAAACAATGCTGCAAAGTAAATATGATCACCCTGCTCTTACTGTTGAGGAACCTGAGACTCTGAGGTGACAAGTGATTTGTTCAGAGTCACAAAGCTAGTAAGAGGTAAAAACCACGCTCTTTCTGACTCTGAATAGTTACAAGCCTCAGTACACAAAACAAAGTTATTCTTCATTACAATTAGCACTCTTACCCTAAATACTCTAGACCAGAGGGTCACCTAATATCAGATATTTATATTACGATTCATAACAGTAGCAAAAATTACAGTTATAAAGTAGCAATGAAAATAATTTTATGGTTGGGGGTCACCACAACATGAGGAACTGTATTTAAGGGTTGTGGCATTAGAGAATCACTGCTCTAGATCCACGGGTAAAATTCTTGTACATAAAAAGTATAAGCAGGCAAAATGCATAAAATTGAAGAATTAACACTGATTTTAAGATTAATTATAAAGCTAAGGTAATCAAAACACTATGGGGCAAAGATAACTCACTGGTGAAAGAAAAGTCTTGTCAACAAATGGTGCTGGAACAATTACATATTGATATCTGAAAAAGTGAACTTTCAATCTATAGCATGAACGCTAGGCAAAAATTAAATCAAAATGGATCATGAAACTAAAAGATATTGTAAAACTATAAAATATCTAAAAGAAACATAAGAGAAATACTATGACCTCAGGTTAGACACAGTTTTCTTAGATAGGACAGTAAAGCATAATTTATAACAAATTGATAAACTGTACTGCATCAAAATTAATAATGTCTGCTCTTCAAAACATTGTTAGGAGAATGAAGACAGCCACAGTCTGGGAGAAGATCTCTGTACAGCATATGTTGGATAAAGGACTTTTATCTGGAACGCATGAACAACTCTTCAAAAGTTAATAATATAAAATCGAACAACTCTTCAAAAGTTAATAATATAAAATCGAACAAAGTAGACAGAAGATGTGAATAGTCATTTCACCCGAGGAGAAATACAGAAGCAAAGCAGCAGATGAAACTGTGCTCAGCACCTTTAGTCATTAGAGAAGGCAAGTTAAAACCATAGACATACTTGGAAAACTGCTAAAATCAAAAGCACTAACAATATCGAGTTTTGGTAAAGATGTAGAGAAACTGTAATAGTGACACACGCTGCTAATAGAAATGGAAAACGTTACAGCCACTTTGGAAAAGAGTTGGGCAATTTCTTATAAAGTTAAATATACACCATGTGATCTAGGTATCCTCCCCCTGGGTAGTTTCCCCATAAAAATGAAAGTGTATGTCCACAGAAACTTACACACAGAATGTTCATCACAGCTTCATTGGTGTTGCCAAAAGCTGAAAGTCATTCAGGTTTCCATCAACAGATGGATGGCCAAACTTCCACCTAATGGAACACTACTCAGTAATTAAAAGGAATGAACTATTGATTTACGTCACAACATCGATGAATCAAAATAATTGTGCTAAGTGAAAGAAGACAGGCCAAAAAAAAAAGTACATATGTATTATACAAATCTTTTACATAAAATTCTAGAAAATGCAAAGTAATACACAGTAAGAGAAGGCAGGTCAAGGATTGCCTGAGGAGCCTGAGGCAGAGATTATTAAAAGGTACAGTAGGAAGCTTTTGGGGGATGGGTATGTTCATTATCTCAATTGTGGTGATGGTGTCATATGTTAAAACTTCACAATGTACTTACTTTAAGTATGTGGAGTTTCTTATATGGCAATGATATTTCAGTAAAGCTCTTTCAAAAATAAATAAGCAAGCAAATAAAACATTCTCTCTTTTATGTAATATAAAGAAGGGAATATTTGAAAGTTAAAAAATACTTCTAGGAGGGGGTAATGGGTAGAGGGTAGAGGGATTGGAGGGATCACTTCTGAAGTTTATCTTACAAGGGTACAAGTGAATCTTTCTAAGAGTAGAATGTGAACGTTTTAAAACAATAAGTAAGAAAATGACATGAAGGCTATGTTAACCAGTTTGATGGAAGTGTTTCGGATTGTGTGTGAAAACCCCACACTGTACCCAAGAAGTGCATTAATGTACATAGTTACCATTCAA
>CAUYTI010041682.1:0-17264 GCA_963575145.1 Galago senegalensis
GAACATTTTATGAAGAGGACACCCCGGGCAATTGAAGCATCATCAAAAATACACTATTGGGACCTAATCAAACTAAAGAGCTTCTGCACAGCCAAGAACACAGTAAGTAAGGCAAGCAGACAGCCATCAGAATGGGAGAAGATTTTCTCAGGTTATGTCTCCGACAAAGGTTTAATAACCAGAATCCATAAAGAACTTAAACGCATTAGCAAGAAGAAAACGAGTGACCCCATCTCAGGATGGGCAAGGGACTTGAAGAGAAATTTCTCCAAAGAAGAATAGCGTACGGCCTACAGATACATGAAAAAATGCTCACCATCCTTAATCATCAGAGAAATGCAGATCAAAACTACTCTGAGATATCATCTAACTCCAGTGAGATTAGCCTATATCACAAAATCCCAAAACCAGAGATGCTGGCGTGGATGTGGAGAAAAGGGAACACTCCTACACTGCTGGCGGGAATGTAAACTAATATGTTCCTTTTGGAAAAACATCTGGAGAACACTTAGAGAACTAAAAATAGACCTGCCATTTGACCCTGCAATTCCTTTGTTGGGTATATTCCCAGATGACCAAAAATCGCATTACAACAAAGACATGTTCCTTGCCAGGCCTCGCCGTAGCCTCCTCTCCAGCCACTGTCTTCAGAGTGTTCACAGACCCAGCAGGGGTGGGCCTATAGGTCTATAGCCCCCTAAAAGCCCAGCTTCTAGGAAAAGCAGGAACTGCTCAGATAAGGAATTTAACTGCTGGTTTAAAAGTAAACTAGCTAAACTGTTTTTATTCCACCTTGCTCATCTTATTTCTCTGTTTTTCCCTTTTTGGGAGGTGTTTTCCCTCACCAAGAATGGGGTCTTCAGTCCCCCTTCTACCTACAGGGAGCAAAAACCTAAGCTCAGCTTTGCATCCCCTAGGTGGTGGCCCTGAGGAAGCAGCACTTGAGAGAGGTGTTGAAGGAAGGGAGGGACTTTGATGAGCAGAGTTGGGTAGAAGGGAGGGACAGTTGTGTGGAAGGGACTGTGTGGAAGGTCTCTCCAGCCTTTTTCTCCTGCACAAAGCTACTGTGCAGGTCACGAACAACAGCTGTAGAATACCCAGTGTAGTGCAAGGTGTAAGAAGCTACTGAGTGATTATTATCAAAATAACAAACCATCATTGACTGCCATGAGCTTGGGAACACAAATCTGAGACTCACACATAAAGCCAGTCTTTGAAGGGAGACAAAGATGGTGGCACCCCCTGGTTCCTAAAGAAGGAAATTAACATCCTCTCTGCCTGAAAGCATTTCCTACTTAGGCCCTCAGAATTTCCACAGACGAAGATGAACCTTCTATGAGCTCACAATCCAAGGCCACCAAACTCATTAGAAAATAAGCCACCATGAGGTATGATTTAATTTAAAAAAATGAGCAAAAACAACAAAAAAAGCCACCCTGCGTGAGAATTAGCAGAAATAATAAATAACATATTTTTACCCCTACTAACTTCAGAGCTTGGAACCATTGAAACAACTAGATACATAATATAAAATAATCATGATTTAAAATATCCATTTAAACAAATAAACGATGGAATTAGAAAAAATGAGAACGTAATCAAAGAATTTTTTTAAATGATAGTTTTAAAAGAGCGTAATAAAAATTTTAGAAGTTGAATATACAACTGCTGAACTCAAAAACCCAACTCAGAATGAAAATAGCAGAAAAGAGTATTAAAGCTTGAAGTTATATCTGAAGAAATTATCCATAATCTAATACAAATACATAAGAAGATTAAAACTAATGAAGAGAGGCTAAGAAATATAGACAGAAAGAAAGACTATTTAATATATGCCTAGTAGACATAATATTAGGACTGAAAAAAGAGATTGGATATGAAACAATGTTTAATGTTACAATAGATAGAAATTTTAGAGAAATGGTAAAATGCAGTCATGCATAACAATGTTTCAGTCAATGACAGGCCACATCTAAGAGTGGCTCCTTATGATTACTACCCCATATTTTTACTGTACCTTTTTCTACATTTAGATATATTTAGATACACAGATGCCATTGTGTTCAAATTGCCTATAGTATTCAGCACAGTAACAAGCTGTAAGGGTGTGGAGCCTCCAGGCTTTCGGTTCACTCTGTGATATTCGTACAACGGCAAAATCACCTAATGATGTACTTCTTAGAATGTATCTCCCGACGCGTGACTCTGTACAAACCGTCAGATACAAGCATGCCATATATAAGCAAGATGAATATAAAGAAATTCAGACCAAAATATGTTGCAATGAAGCCACCAAACATCAAAGACAGAAACAACCTAAAAGCTCCCAGAGGAAAACGACGGACTACCTTCAAATGAGCCACATTCAGATCATCCTTTGAGGTTTCAGGCACAATAGAAGTCAGAACACTCCGGAATAACACCTTCAAATTTTTAAGAGGAAATAATCATCATTTTGAACTGTGCATCAGGCAAAATATATCTTTTAAGAATGAGTGTGATATGATGACATTTCCATATAAACAAAAACAAGAGTTTGTCTACCGATAGATCTCCACTGAAAGAATTCTAAAGGCAATTGGACAAGGAAAACGGCCCAGAAGAAAGGTCTCAGGTGCAAGAAGAATTAGCAAAGGGCGGCACCTGTGGCTGGGCGGCGCCTGTGGCTCAAGGAGTAGGGTGCTGGCCCCATATACCAGAGGTGACGGGTTCAAACCCAGCCCTAGCCAAAAACTGCAAAAAAAAAAAAAAGAAGAATTAGCAAATAAACTCATAAACTGGAAGGTAAATCTAAAAACATTATCTGTATAAAATAGTAACATAGGGTTTTTTAAAAGACAAAATTAATACAGCGCTTTTAAAAAGACAAAATTGAAACTAACGATAACATTGACATTTGAGTCAAGAGGAAGCCAGGGCCATTAAAATATTATAAAAGTCCTTATGTTGTTTGGAAGGGGAAGTTAAGATAGTTACAGGCTTTTTTTTTTTTTTAAGAAACAAGGCCTCACTCTGTCACCCAGACTGTTGTGCACAGGCATGTTCGTAGTTCACAGTAACCTTAAATTCCTACTCTCCTGGGTTCAAACAATCCTCCCACCTTAGCCTCCTTAGTAGCTGGGACTACCGCTGCACACCACCACTTTTTTGTTTTTGTTTTTTTTAAGAGACCGTGTCTTGCTATTTTACCCACACTAGTCTCCAACTTCTTGCTTCAAGCAATGCTCCCACCTCGGCCTCCTGATGACTTTTAATTTTATTAGATATATATCATAAAATTTCAAGAAAAAATAACAGGAATGGAGTTTTTAATGTTTGCTATTTGGAGGATTTTAGTTTTTAATTTGGGAAAGATTAAGTTTAAATACTGGAGTTTTAAAATTTCATACCAGTGGTGGGAAAACAGAATATGAACACAACAAAATAACAAAAACTTCAGTTCAAAGGAGAGAATAAACACAGAAAAAGAATGGGTAGATTTAAATTTCTCACACTGCTGCACTGGCCTGCCTGGCTGGCTGCAGGGGCTACTATGGCCTGGTGGGAACTGAGCCAGGAG
This sequence comes from Galago senegalensis, assembly GCA_963575145.1. Taxonomy (NCBI): domain Eukaryota; kingdom Metazoa; phylum Chordata; class Mammalia; order Primates; family Galagidae; genus Galago; species Galago senegalensis. Next base: position 3,560 of record CAUYTI010041682.1, read on the forward strand.
CCCTGAGGTCCTTGCTAAGGAACAGTATTTTCTTTGCCTCAGGCCAAGTCTGTGGTAAACAGAAATCTCCTAGAGTCAATGCTACTCAAGGACCTGACCCTGCTGGTGGTTACCTGGACCAGCCAGGCCAGCCTCAGCTTGCCCCGCTCAGGAGGACAGGGACCTGCAGGAGAGGCCTGTCCTGCACCTTCTACTCCGCCAACCCCCACACTTACCCCTCACTCCTCACTACTCTTCACCAGGCCTCTGAGCAGCTGTCCTATGGGGACTGCAGGACTTCATCAAAGTGCTGCGTAAGGACATCTCAAGACGGAAACCCAAACGCCCTTCTGGGGGTGCTTCCCACAGTGTGCTGGAATGGTTGTCCAAAGAAGAAGACTGCTCTATCTGTTCCTAATTCCAGGATGGTGTGCAGCCCAGTCACTGCTAAGATTGCCCTCCTGACAACTGACCAGTTCTGCAGGACCAGAGCAGGTGATCAGCTCAACACTGTCCTCACCATCACCCAAGGCCTCAGACCCATGTGCAAAGGAGACTATCCTGGGTGCCCTCAAAGAGAGGATGAAAAGGACAGAGGAGGGAGAAGACCTTACTTGCTGATGTCCAGGAACATAAAAGAAGGCAGCATAATAGCAGCAGAAGTACACATTTGGCATTTAAGCCCCTGATGACCTGTGGCAGGGATCCCAAACTACGGCCCGCGAGCCACATGCAGCGCACCTAGGACATTTATCCGGCCCGCAGGGTGTTTTTACCACTGCTACCTGTCCTGCTTAGCAGCCAACTCATCGCAGGGCCCGCAGTCCGGCCCTCCAACAGTCTGAGGGACAGTGAACTGGCCCCCTGTTTAAAAAGTTTGAGGACCCCTGACCTGTGGAGTCCCCACTTCTTTTGTGCCCAAGTCTGAGCCTCTAAAGAGAGGTCCCCATTCCCAGAGCTCAGAGGACCCCTTGAATAAAAGACTGTGCTCCTTTTCCTTGGCAAACTCGTACACAGCTGGCATCTCTGTCCCCAGCCACAATGCCATTACCAGTTCCTATAGATGTACTCGAGGTGTCTCACAGTTCTGTAAGAGAAGGGGCCCAGCTCATCACCCTTCTCTAATCTGGCCTCATCCTAGTCCTGCACACCAGAGAGGCCCGCAAAGAACATGAGAGAAGAGGAGCTTTGTTATCATTCCAGTTCTTCAGCTCCACTGGTGACAAACAAGTAGTCCCAGGGAATGAGGGCTGCAGATGATACAACCACATGGAAAAAGCAAAACTCATAGAATTCCCCATCTTCACCTGGCAGCTCTGGGTATTGAAAACAGAAGATTCGGCTGCTGCTTTCCAGGGAAGGGAACAGCTGACTCTGCTCCTCTGCCCCAGCTTGGCTATTCAATCACTGCTGAAGACCTGGACTTAGAAGAAAAAGTTTCATTCAAATTATTTAACAAAGTTTTCAAGAACAAGACCAACGCTGCCTCGACCTCCCTCACTGAAACTCCGCCCACCACATAGCCTTCATTACTTTTTCCCTATCTCCTGGGGGGACTGCATCCTCCCTAGCCTCCCTCCTGCCTGTTATAGAGCTTGAAGAAAATGAACAACTCCCAGGCCTCCCGTCCTTCCTAGAATCTGCAGGAGTGGTGACCAGTGAGGCTCATTTACCTCCAAAGATACCCAGCCTTCTGACCCATCTTGGCTCTTCACAGCCACACCAAGTCACCTCTACAGACTCAAAATCCACAGTCTCGTTCATCGGCTGGTCCCTGCTTCTTCCCTGATACCAGCCGCTGACACCAACTCACCTCTGGCCAAGACATCTGCCAAATCTCAAGCCCCATCTGCCCCATTGCCCCATCCCCACCTCCAAGCAAGGGTTTCTGTTTAGAATGCTGAGCACCCCACCTCCTAGCCCTCCTGCCCCTGCCACTCCTGCTGAATCTTCAGCATCTCCCATGTTTAAGCCCATTTTTATGGCCCCACCTAAGAGCAAGAATGAAGCCATCTGGTTCTTCAGTCAGGACCACAGCACCCTCCAGCCCTACCCTCCCCATGGCCACCAGCACCTCGGCCCTGACTTACCAGCCTATCTTTAGCATCAGGGGGCTGCTGGCATCTGTGCCCTTCAGCACACAGCTAGTCCAACCACTGAGCAGCCACAGCTGCCCCTCCCCAGCCTCTCCATTTTTGGCTTTGGCATGAACAGTGCAAGCCCACCAGGAGCAGCGTGACTAGCGCCACCCCTTCCACTGCACGGCCTTTTCTCGTTGTACCCTCCGCTCCCAGTGCCAGCTTTATCCTAGCCATGGGCTCTATATTCCAGTCTGGCAAACCTCCTGCCATGTCTGTATCAACCACAGTCCCCACCCACCCACCTCTGGCCAGTCCTTCCCAGTGCTGTTCAGACAGCCGCCCACAGCAACACTGCTGGCTTCAGTGGATTTAGAAGCACCCTGACCACCTCAGCCCTGCCACCACCCATCGGCCAGCCTTGATGTTCAGTAACACAACCACCCTAAGCATTCAACATTCCCTTCGGCTTAAGCACCAAACTACCTCTCCCAGCACGTCCCAGAGCCAATCCCCAGCCTGCATTGGGGCCACTGTTGGAAAGCCTCATGGGGCCACCAACTCAGCCCTGGCCCCAAGCCATGGCAGCTCTTTCACATTTGGAGACTCTGCAGTCCCAGACCCAGCTGCAACTCCAGCCCAACTCCAGCCCAGCCAGCCTGGCACACCTGCCAGCACTCAGCACTACAGCTCTTTGTTCCTTTGGTGCAGCCACCGCCTCCGGCTTTGGGGCTACAACCCACAATGGCATCAGTGAGCCCAGTAACTCAGTGTTGGGCCCGCAACTCCATCACCCTTCATGTTTGAGGTGTTGGCAGCCCCAGCAGGCAGTGAGGGCTTTGGGATCAATATGGCTACTCCAGGCACCAGGTCCACCTCTGGAGCAGTTAGTTTGGAGCAGGACAGAGTGGGTCCAAGGCGCTACCACCCTCTTTGCAGGGAGCTTAGGTCAGAACATGCTGTGCACGCCCAGCCAGAGCACACCCTTCCCCTTCCCCATGGCCAGCACCCCTGAGAACAAACCTGTGTTTGGAGGCATCTCCAGGCCCACCTGGGACCAGAGCACCTGACCCCCAGAGTGGGCATATCGGGTAGCAGCCTCTCTTTGGAGGCATTCTCAACATCACCCAAAGCTTTGTTGAAGTTGGACCCTATGGATCAGTGGCCCATTCATTTTCCACTAATACAGAACCCAAGACCCCAGGGGCTTAACAGTGACTGCTGGCCCAAAGTCCACACATGCACAAAAACTAGCCTTTGTGGATGAAAGTATTTCAAATTGTATACAGAAACAACACACTGTATCCCATGATGGTATTAATGTGCACAAATATGATTTAATAAAAAAAAGAAAATGAAAATAAAATGCTTGCCTAAAAAAACATAAAAGAAAATAAAATACTTACCAAATTTAAAAAAAAAAAAAACTAGCCTTTTTCCCTTGACTCTGTTCCCCCCACTGCTTTCCCAAATCTGAACGTTGGCACCTACTAGGAAGAGCCCTTGACCTTCAAGTTCTATAAAGCAAACCTGCCCCCAGATCTGTGACTTTAGCCCCCAGCAGGGAAGGGGCAGCCCTGGTGCCCTTTGCCTTTTCCCCAGCTTTGGGGATGGGGAGGCTGGGTACGGCAGGGCAGAGCCTGAGACCTTTACATGAACAATCCCACTAGTGAGGCTGGAGAACTAAGGAAACGTCTGTGCATACTGTTCACCCACTTCCCCGACTCTTACTTAGTATGTCACTGTGGTCACACAACCGCCCTCCCCGCCTTTCCCTGACAGCCGTCTTTACTGGAGGGTAGAAGGTGCAGCCCACTTGGATCTCTGCACGTTTGATGGGACTGAGGGAAACTGATTATCCCTAAAGCTTTTCCTCACTTGGGTTGGCTACAAGAAGTGGCTTTCTTCCTCGGGTCCCTTCAGAGGACTCTTTCCCTATTTCTGGTTGCTTTGTCCCTCACTGGTTCCTTGCAGGATTTAATCCTTTTTAAATGATCTTGAGTCTGGCTTTGCCATGGAGATCCCAGTGGGCGCTGCTCCTGCCATTTTCCTTCTGCCAATTCTGAGTCAGTATTTCCTCTTCAATCCTCTCTGCCAATTTGGCCCCCAGAAGCTTGGTGACTCAAGATTGTTAGCCTGGGGCAGTGCCCGTATTTCAGTGGGTAGGACGCCCACCACATACAACAAGGCTGGCAGGTTCCAACCCAGCCTGGGCCAGCTAAACGGCAATGACAATGGCAGCAAAAAAATAGCCAGGTGCTGTGGCGGGCGTCTGTAGTCCCAGCAATTTGGGAGGCTGAGACAAGAGAATTGCTTAAGCCCAAGCGTTGGAGGTTGCTGTGAGCTGTGATACCATGGCAGTCTAACTAGGGTGACATAGTGAGACTCTGTCTCCAAAAAAAAAAATAAAAAAGGATTAGCTGGGTAGAGCCAGGGGCGAGATACTTCACCCTAGGAGGGAAAAACTCTCGGAGCAGACTGGACGGATGCCCACCGCTGCTTTCAGCTGCCTCTGCCCCACCTGCCCGTTGGCCTCATCAGGCCCTGGTCTGCCTCTCCAGGATTGTATGTTTCAAGCCTCGCCCTGTGCTGGTTGTCTGGTGCTCACGTCTACCATTCTTTGAATTGAGTTTGGAGGAGGAATTGACTCGTATGAGTGGTGACATGTCAGACATAACTGTTCCAAGTGTTCTGGGGCCCAGCTAATTGAATTTAGAAAGTAGCACCACTTTATGGCTACAGGTGCTTGCTCCTAAATTTTCAAATGGTGCTCTGCCTTTAAGGATGGCAGCCCAGGAGGACAGTGCCTGGGGGAAGTAATTATCTTCCTCTGTATTTCTCTCCCACTTACCTGACCTCCCTGGAGGCTAGAAGGCCCCTACTGCGTGTTAGGAAACCTACATTAATGAACCGTAGGTTTAGGTTACATCTTAGTTATTTTTCCCTAACAGGACCCCCCCCCCAATCCATCCCCTTTTCTTCCTCTGTTCCACAACCATTTACCCCGGGCCCAAGAGTCCCGCTGCCAGGCCCATCCTCCTTGGGAGAAGTAGGAATGTGTGTACCTAAATTAAAAGAAAAAATAATGAAACGTTTTTTAAATACAAATTTATTTTTGTATTTAAGCTAATTGCCTTTTACATTCTTTCAAGCTTGGTTCATCAAAGTGGTCAAGTATAAACATAATTGACCAGAAATCAGCTGTATAGTCATGGCGGTGTGCTCTCCCATGCCTCCTAGGCAGCTTTCCTGAGGAACTATAGCTCCTTCTGGACACATTACATAAAACGTAATCCTTATTCTATAAATAATGTGATATAGATGTGACTGTCCCCCCCCCTTTCCCTTAGTAACTGAGGTTGAGTGCTTTGTGGCTGGGGACTATTCCCCTCACCCCCAGAAGAGCTCTGAAGTCCAACATGCTGATAGTTGACCACATGTGGAGCTCGAGTCCCTGTTGGAACTGGAGGCATGGGGGGTGGGGGGTGGGTCTAGAGATCAGTTTCTACCTGCATCTATGGTACAGTAGATCCCTTCCTAGTTTAGAACTCTGAGCTGGCTTGTCTAAGTTCTATGGGCAGGACAGTTGGCCCAAGAGCTCTCTGAAGGAGAATATCCTAAGTTCTATGGGCAGGACAGTTGGCCCAAGAGCTCTCTGAAGGAGAATATCCTAGCACGGTGTAAGTGGGAGTGTGAGCGTGTGCACATATGTCCACTGATCAGTGAGGGGAGGCTGGGACTTTCCAGTACAGGAACTAAATTCCTGTTGCGTCTAGTTGGAATTTTTAGTATGAATGTGACATTTTTTCCTGTTTATGTTATTAAAAAAAAAAACTGATCTGTTTAAAATATGGGGTAAATCTTAAGAACTAAATGGTTGAAAACAGCAGGTAGGGATGGAATGGTAATTCCACAGATCTCATAGAATTAGTAATTTTAATTAATCATTTAGACCAGCGGTTCGCAACCCCTTTTTAACAATGAAAACACATTGTGGCATTGGGCAGGTTGAGAAGCACTGATTTAGACAATGATTTCCCGAGCCTTCATTTGGGAAGTATGCGATATAACTCACATATATTCTTTTGTCCACTTCAAATACTGCATTTGAAAATAGCCAAAAATAAATAAATGAGTCAAACAATAGGAGCACCAGTGTCCTGAGGACAAGAGCAAAACCAGAGCTTTTCTGGACCCCACCTGCTGCACTGTACACAGTGGACCCTCAACAAACACCTGCTTACTTTACAGCCAAGGAATTGCTTCATCTAGTGCATTTCAGAAGGATGAAGAAAACCAAGGCTTCTCAAAAGCAAACGTCAGCAGAGCAGACGGAGGACTAAATTATATGATAATACAGTATATAATACAGCATAATAGGCATGATACAGGTAGTAAGAACAGAAAAACAAATGGGGTTTTTAGCCATGAATTATACTGTTTCTGGGACTCCAGGCAGGAAGCATGCCTGTGGCTACCCTGGGCTTCAGGTTATTAAACCATGATGGATGATCCCATAAGGAGCCAAACAAGATCAGTGGAATTCATTCATTTGCCTGGCACCCTGGGAACTCTTTCATTTCCCCCCAGACCTGACTGCCTCCTCCCATTACTGGAGGCAGCAGATGGGGGTCCACACCACACAGACTAACAATGAAGTAGGGGAGGCCCAGGATCACAAAGCCAACACCGCCAATTCAGCCACAAGGGTTAGAAAGCAAAGCATGTCTCCTGTCCCGTCCAGATGAGCAGCAGGGCGGGTGGGGGCAGCGTAGAAGGCTACACTCAGGAATCAAACCTTACATCTGCGACTTACGGTCATGTGCCTGGGAGGGGATTATTTTGTCTGCACAAGGCCCAGTTTTGCATTAGGAAAATGGGACTAATAATGTGTTATTCAAGGATTATTGGCAAGACCTCAGCTGGCACTAGCTCTCTCACATAGTAGGTGCTCCCAAAACATTTCAATTTCTTAGTAACTTCCTTTTACATCCTGACTTCTGGCCTCCAACTTTTAAGTATAAAAGAGACGGCAATCATGTGTAATGGGGCGGGGATGCCGTTTAAAACTACTACTGACTACAGCTGCTTTTGTCCCTAAGGGAGAGACATTATTTCTCTCCGGACTAAAGGTATTTTCTTTAGCAAAATACTTTGATAAGCAGCTTTGGTTATGAAATGTGAATCCCCCCCCAGGGCACAGTTTGGAAGGAGACAGTGAAACAAAGATGCGGTAGAACAGCTCCGCGTTGTAAAAATGAGCAGAGAAGCCAGGGGTTGGCAGCACACTGGGAAGGGGCGGTAAGAGACGTTTATTGCAACTCCTCTCTCCACCTGACAAGTCAGCCTGCCCTCTTCCTCTGCTTCATTTCTCTCATTGGGATTATCAGCATCTTACAATCTGTAGATCCCTCAAGAATGTAAGCTCCACAAGGGCAGAATTTATGCCCAGTGTATTCACTGCTGTTTCCCCAGCGCCCAGTAGACTGCATGGGAAACAGGAGGTGTACAATACCTTTTTTTCTTTAATAGATGATTAAGAGGGGAATTTTGAGGAATTACAGAGCTGGACTGTCAGAGCTGAAATGCAGCTCAATGAGAATAAATGACTATGCTCTTGTCTGAATTTAGGGGTTGTTTCTTGTGCAGCATTAGTATAATAACCGCTGACTGATACTAATTAGCAATATTGGCTAAGTTCAGATATGATAAAAGTCACATCAAAGTTGTGAGACTGTAACAAGGGTACAAGTGAACTTTTCTAGAACTAGAATGTAAATGTTTTGACACAATGACTATGCAAATGACATGAAATTTATGTGAACCAGCTTGATGAAAGTATTTCAAAATGTATATTCAGTTTTGTTAGGATGAAATGTTCTGTAGACGTCTGATAAGTCCAGAAGTTGAATAGTTAAATTTAAATCTAAGATTTCTTTGCTAAGCTTCTTATTGAAGGATCTATCCAACACTGCCAAAGGAGTGTTAAAATCTCCAACTATGATGGAGCTAGGGGAGATCAAGTTGCTCATGCCAGTTAGCATCTCTTTTATAAATTGAGGTGAATTCTGGTTGGGTGCATAGATATTGATAATTGAGATCTTATCATATTGAGTATTACCCTTAACAAATATAAAGTGGCCATCTTTATCTTTGGTGACTTTTGTTGGTTTAAAACCTATTGTATCTGCAAATAAAATTGCAACACCTGCTTTTTTCTGCTTTCCATTAGCCTGAAATATAGATGACCATCCCTTCACCCTGAGTCTATATTTGTCTTTTAAGGTAAGATGAGATTCTTGTCTACAACAGATGTCTGGTCTGAGTTTCTATATCCAATCAGCCAATCTGTGTCACTTTAGAGGACAATTTAAGCCATTCACATAGATTGAAATTATTGATAAGCCTGGTAAAATTTTGGGCATCGAGTTGTGCAAAAGTCCAGTAGACATTTTTAATCCTTTTATCATTGTGAAAGTTGGAGTTTGATCAATAGTTTCTGAGTTAGTTTACTTTTGTGGTGGAGGATCGCACTGGTCATTATGGAGCATAGGTTTGAGAATATCCTGGAGAGCTGGTTTAGTTATGGCAAATTTCTTCAATGTGTGAATGTCATTGAAGTATTTAATTTCTCCATCATAAATAAAACTCAGTTTAGCTGGATACAGGATCCTGGGCTGAAAGTTATTTTGTTTTAAGAGATTAAATGTTGATGACCACCCTCTCCTTGCCTGAAAGGTTTCAGCAGAGAGATCTGTAGTTATTTTAATATTCTTCCCCTTGTAGGTTATGGTTTTCTTACATTTCACTTCTTTCAAGATTTTCTCTTTCATATTAATTTTAGTGAAGTTAATTATGATGTGTCTGGGGGAATGTCTTATTCAGGTTGAGTTGTGCTGGGGTTCCGAAGCTGTCTGCAATCTGAATTTCAGGATCTCTTGGCATATCTGGAAAGTTCTCTTTCATAATTTCATAAAGAAGAGCCTCTGTGTTTTGTGAAGCAACTTTATCACCTTCAGGGATTCCTATAAGGCAAATATTAGTTTTCTTCAAATTATTCCAGAACTCTATGAGAGGATGATCCATTTTTGCTTTCCATTTCTGATTCTCTTTGGACATTTGGAAGCTTTGTCTTCTACATCTGAGATCTTTTCTTCTGCCTCTTGCACTCTGCTTCCAAGAGATTCTATCGTATTTTACAGATCTTTGAGGGCTTCAATCTCTTGCCTTAATGTTTCAAAATCTTTGGTGGTTTTGTCTTTGAGTTTGTTGAATTATTGGGTGAACTTTAAGAATGCTCCTTGAATTTCTAGTTCTATCTTTGCCTCTATTCTATTAATCTTATTTGCAATCCAAATTCTGGATTCAATTTCTGACATCATAGGCATCTGTTTATATAGGGGATCCTCAGTTTAGTCTGTCACATGCTTTCTTTGGGGGGTTGACCTACTCTGGTTATTCATATTACCAGCCACATCCTTTTTAGGGGGCTTTGATCTACTTTGGTTATTCATATTACCAGAGCTTTTCCACTGATTCCACCCCATGATTATTTGACTCCATTTGGTTTTTCCCCTTGAGGTTTGTCAAGGACCTGTATGGTGTTACAGCCTGAGAGACTGGGGACCTGCTTGGTGTGGTGGGGCTAAGTGGCTCTGTCTTATTTTCAGCTGGTAGCTGTCCTATCTTAGTGATTCAGTTACTCTTGGTTGAAGTCTCTGCTGTGGAGAATTACCAGCAATCAAGTCGCCCTGCCCCCCACAAACAACAATTGGGTAAGGAAAATCAAGCCTTCTCTCAACCATACACTCAGGGTACCCCTTTGAATAATCCCTGGGTGGTCTACCTGGTTTAAGGGTTCCAAATCAGTTGTCCCAGTCAGCATCAGTCTCAGATGGAAGATTTCAAATGTCTCCGGCAGCTAGATAAGAGGGGTCTGCTCACAGCTTGGATATAACTTGTTCCAGTGCTTCGTGAGGGCAAAGGGACCCACCCAGCAAATGGGTTAGTCTTCCCCACCTTGCATCCAGTCACTCAGAATCCCGTAGGTCTGTTACCCTATTCAGTCCACTAGGCAACTGCCCAGAAATCTGAATCCCGCAGGGGGGGCCTTGCATGTTTAAATTAGGCTGTGAAATTTCTCTCAATTCCAGCCCCATGCCTTCTGTCCCTGATGAATTCCTCTGCACTTTGGAGGCTGCTAGAGTTGATGAGGAACTCAGCTCTGGGCAGCAATTAGAGTTTACACTCAGGTGTCAATTCCAGCCTCTGCCCACCCACTGCCTTTGTCTCAGCAATATTCCCCTGAGGGCTGGTGCTAATGGTCTCTTTACTTATGAAAGTTACCAAGTCCATTCCACCTGTGGCTGCTGTCTGGAACCTCTGGTTGCTCAGAGAGACGGGGCTCGCCTATCTGGAATGGCATCAGTTCGCAGCTCAGGATGCCACTGTTGCTGTATGGCTTCCTCCAAGCCAACTTTCTTCCCTCACTCCTGTGCCACAGTCAGGACAGAGCAGCACCAGACTTTTCCCCCTCCACTTCTCTCAAGGAGAAGCCCAAGAATTTGGACTTCATAGGTAACAAACCTCTAGACTTCAGGGTGATGGGGGAGAATCTTCAGAGTTCAATGTTGCAGGTGGGGAATATATACAGTTTTATACAGTTTTACAGTTTTACGCCTGGCAGGAAGGTGCCTTGGCACATCACCAGGGGTAGAAGGCCTAGTTTTTAGGGGGTGTCTCCCATGGGATAGAGTGAGAGGATATTTGAACTCTGCTCGCTTGTTTGGGTGGAGTAAACTGCGAGCCCTTCATGTAGGGGAGGGGACTCCCGTCCACTTGGTGGTGGATTTTATAACTTTTGATTGTATTTTTGGTGTCACAGTTTGCCCCAGGAACGTTGAAGTGCGCTTTTCAATCTTCTCTCTTGGCTCTGCTCCAAACCATTAGCTCCCTTGCTAAACTTCGGTCCTTTAAGCCTCCTCTGGACGCTTCTATAAAAAGCTGGCTGCAGTCTGCCATCTTGGCTCTGCCCTATAATGACTTTCAATATACAGACTTACTTTAATTCAGTCTGATTCCATTACATATTTATTTTACATTGGTCCTGAATATGTAAACAGAATTGTATTTCTATGTATAGTATAGAACTGCCTGCATAAATCCACTTCAACCTTCATAAAATGGTCAAATTAGTGTTTGAGCTTGCAAACTAATAATTTTCAAACTTATGAACTTAGAATGAAATGTAACTTTAATGCAAATAGAAAGTCTGATTATGTACAAGAGAAGGTAAAGTTTTCAATTCTCCTATTATCAGAAACATCAGAAAGAAAGCTAAATTTATAACACACTTCTATTCCTATGTACATTTGAAGTATGTGCAATAAAACACTAACATAGCTTTCATGTGTCAATATGGGGAAGTGCAAACTCTACTGGAAACAGTTGATTGTCCTTGCCAGTTCTCAAAGAAAAATTTCATCAGTTTAAAAATGTCAAATTCACTGAAAAACTAAGTTGGGTTCTTTCATTCAGTTTGGTTATAGTATATGTTAAAACACCACACCATACCCCAGAACTGCATTAATGTACATAGTTACCATTCAATTAAAAAAAAAAGTTTGGTTATAGCAAAACAGGAACTATTTACTGTTCTTGCAAGAGAAATAAAATTGGCAGCTCCATTATTACATTATATTACTTACATAGGAAAACTTTTAAGACTGTTTGAAAAACTGTGACAAGGGGCCAAGGCAAGATGGCTGACTAGAGCCAGCTTTCCATAGAGGCTCCCATCGAGAAAGAGAATTAAAGGACAGAAGTTTAGAAAGTAAGCTGATGGTTTGGAGCTGAGCCAAGAGAGAAAGTTGAAGAATGCACATCTACCTTGCTGAGGTGAGCTGCAACCCCACGAATATAAACAATAGGTACAAAATCCATCACCAAGCAGACAGGAGTCCCCTCCCCCACTAGAACTGTATACTTTCTACAGACAAGCAAGCAGAGTTCAAACATCCTCCCATTTTATCCCATGGGAAAGACCCTCTAAAAACTGTACCTTCTTCCCCTCCTAGGGTACCATGGCACTCTCCCACCAGGCACAAAATTATATGAAACTGTTCATATTCTCTACCTGCAATTCTGAACACCCAGCACTACCCTCACCTCAAGGTCTGGAAGTCTGTCCTCCATGGAGTCCAGATTCTTATTCATTTTCTCCGTAGGTGTGGACAGTGCATGGGCTATTGCAGGTCTGTGCTTGTTCTACTGCATGGGGGTAAGGAAAAGATGGTGGACTAAAGCAACCATATGGGAAAGGGAGAGGTGGTGCCCCATGGCTCAGAGCAGCAGTGGCAATAGCAGGAACAATAGGGCTCACACCTCTGGGGATATTTTGGAGAGACACTCTCTGTCTCTCTGGGCAACCAGAGAAAGCCAGGCATCTTCTCCCATAACAGACACTGGTGGAACAGATCAGGGACAGTAATGCAGGCCCTATGAGTAAAGGGTATGCCTGAGGCAGTACCTGCCTGGGCAGGGCGTGGGGGGGATGGAGAATAGAAGGCGTGTGCACAGAGGTGGCACACTCTCAGGGTGGGGCTGATCCAGGACTGCTTTAATGAGCCTAAGAAGCACCTGGCCCTCAGGGTATCATAGCTGATACAAAGGCAGGTGGCTTGGGAGCTCCCAAGTGAGCTCTAAACACACCTGCCCCAACACAGACTGCAGCAAAGACAGACACACCAGCTCCAGGCCGTGGCACAGACCAGGACCAAGTCACAGTTTCTGTGAACTCAAACAGCATCTGGTCCACAGGGGAATATAGCCAGGACAGAATTACAAATTCTGCAAAACATAAGTGTGAGCAACATCTGTCAGGGGCAGGGCTGGAAATGAGTGAACAACTTCAGCTTACAGTAACCACCCAAGGTTGTCAGGTCTCATCTTCCCCTGCTGGATGGTGGCAGAGTGTGGAGGCCAGGTTGAGGAGACATAGATCACCCTGTGACTCAGGTAGGTGCAAACCCCTGGAAGAGCACTGCTCATTGAAGGGAACTGGGTCACAGCCCTGCAGGGTTACCAGTGACTGGGTATGACAGAGGTGCAAGATGGGGAAGGAGGCATCAACCTTCCCAGACTAATTCATTTTCTGGGGCAGGGGGTGTCCTTCGGACTCCACAGAGCACAAGAACAGTTATACTTAAGCTGCCAGCAGACCCCTGCTATCTAGTTGCTAGAGACCTTTTGAACTCTTCTACTTGAGGCCAGGTGCTGACTGGGAAAATTGATTTGGATTGCTAGGACTGGACCAATCATCTGAGGACTATACAAATGATACACTGGTTGTGTGGTTGTGGGAAGGTTTGATTTTCCTTTTCCAGTTGTTGCCCATGGGGACAGGGTGACTTAATTGCTGGTATTTCTCCACAGCTGAGACTTCAACCCAAAGTAACTGATTCACTAGGGTAGGTCAGAGACCAGTTGAAAACAAGACAAAGCCATTAAACCCCACCACACCAAGCAGACCCCCAGTGTCTCAGGCTGTAGCACTGTGCAGGTCCTTTTCAAAGTTCTAGGGGAAAAGGTACAGACACCAGTCCCAGGTCTTGGGCAAAGGGCTGGTTAATCACTACTCCAGGAGCCCC
>CAUYTI010041684.1:0-12061 GCA_963575145.1 Galago senegalensis
CCTAAAGAAGGATGGAGACTTTACCTCCTTCATGTTTATATGGATGGAATTAGAAAATGTTCTTCTTAGCAAAGTATCTCAAGAATGGAAGAAAAAGTATCCCGTGTACACAGCCCTACTTTGAAACTAATTCATAGCTTTTATAGGAATGTCATAACCTAATTATAGCCTTAAAATATGGGAAGGAGGTGGGAGGAGGAGGTGAGGAGGGTGGATGGGGGGAGGGAGGGTGAATGGTGGGGTCACCTCTGGGGTTTATCTTACAAGGGTACAAGTGAATCTTTCTAAAAGCAGAATATGAACGTTTTAACTCAATAACTAAAGACATGAAGGTTATGTTAACCAGTTTGATGAGAGTATTTCAAAATGCATATGAAAACAGTACACTGTACCCCATGATTGCATTAATGTACGCAGTTATGCTATAAGAAATAAAAAAAAATGCAGGGAAATTGGAAATCAGAGGCTGATACTGGGAGTGGGCACATCTCTTTGTTATGAGGAGCTACAGTGGGAGAAGTTTTTCCTGTACCTACTTGGAGGAATATGCCTTGGCTCACTGTGTCGTCACCTCACTTAGTCACAAGCCGTGACTCCGGCTTTGAAACAACACGACCTCTGATTCACTGTCTGTTACAAAAACTTAAATCTAGAGATTGACACCTGTCTTAGACTTCTCGGGCTACTGTGACAAAACACCTCAGACTGGATGATTTATAAAGAATGAGAATTTATTTCTCATAGCCCAAGAGGCTGGGAAGTCCAAGATCAAGACACCAGCATGGCCGGTGCCTGGTAGGAAGGAGGCTTCTCTCTGGGCCGGCATGTGCCTGGCTGTGTCCTCACTTGGTGGAAGTGATGAAGACTTGGCAGAAGGGTAAAAAGGCGACAAACTGGCTCCCTCAAGTCATTGTGTAAGGGCACTAATCCCATCTGTGAGGGCAGAGCCTTCATGGCCTAATCACCTCCTAAAGGACACATATCGTGATACTATTGCATTGAGGGTTAAGTTTCAACATGAATTTTAGAGAGATACAAACACAAAAACCATAGTAACTCCAAAGGAAAGCTGCCATGAATCATAGACCCCTGGACTCTCAAAGTTGCAAAGGGTCATTTTACAGAAGATCAAACTGAGGTCCAGAGAGGTTCAGGCATTTGCTGCCACATGGGCTGCACTAAAGAAGAGTTATCTTTGACCACTTGATCCCATGAGCTCGAGCTCTCTCTCTCTCTTGCACGCATGCATGTGCTTAAGAGTTAGGACTGATCTTGCTTGTGCAGGACAATGCAAGGCCCAGTACCAGACTCAATAAATGTTGGGTGGATTAATACACAGATGGTGAAGGGAGGTGATAAGTCTGACAGCTGTGGACTCCAGCTGACAGACTGTGAACAGCCAGAGGTCTGACAGCTGTGGACAGACAGAGGATTCTATGGAAAGACATCCCAGAGGAAAAAGCGACACTATTCTCTAAACTGAGACTCTCTGCACAATTCAGCAGACTTGTCTGGGGATCCACAGCATGCCTGGTCCCGCAGATGGTGTTGATGGGGAGTGAGGCTGGCTGATGAATCAGCTGGAAAGATTTGGGTGCAAGAAACAGAAGCCCCAATTTTCTTTGGTCAAAACAATGAGGATGTTTGTTGATGACCCACAGAACTGGAAGTTCAGGCACCAGAGGGGCTGGACAGGTGACCACATCCTGCGGTTCTGTGTGCCTCCTCTGTTGGGGTGACTTCATGTTCAGGGGGGTGTGGAGAGGCTTCCTCTCATCTGACAGCTACTCCTAATGACATCAAAGGACAAGAGAGGGGCCTTTTGGGAGTTCTCCCAGAAGATGGAGGAAGGACTTGTTCAGCTCCTGTCCTTCATTTCTTTCTGTTTCTTCCCCAAACAGAAACCAAAGGCATCCCACTGAAACGTAACCCAAATTGTGACAACGTTTTGCTCAAAACTCTCCCGTGGCCCTGTGTGAGAGTCAGAGTGCTCACCAGACCTGCCGCACCCACAGGCCACAGCACCACCTCTCTGACGTCCTCTTCTGTGCCTGCCCCCGTCCACTCTGCCCCAGCCCACTGGCCTCCCTGCTGCTCCCAGAAAGCGCAGACCCCACCCTGCTCCAGGGCCCTTTGCCTGCAGACTCTACTGTGCCCTCACCTCCCTCAGCTGGCCTTCCCCTGTGACCTGATTTAAAAGCCTGGCCCTTCGATTCTCTTTCTCTCTCTGTCTGCCATGCTTCCCCTGTTTCACTGATCACTGTCAAATATTATACAGGTTGACCATTTATTTTGTTCATTGTGTCTCCTCACAGGGTAATGACTCCTTTTCTCCCCCCCCCCCATGAGTTCTATATTCCCAGAATTTAAGAGCAGTGCTTGGAACACAGCAGGTGCACAGTGGGTCTTGAATAAACAAATGAAGGTCTTGCTTAAGATTGTCCTTTTCTTGAAGTGGCTCCATGTAGTCATGGGGCCACTCCTGAGCCAATCATTGCAAGGGGTTTGGGATTATTCTCAGAGTGATCAGCCTGCTCCGGAGCTGGGTGGGGGTAGTTTCTTGTGAAGCACTTGGCTGCACGTATACTTGGACAAAATCTGCATTCCTTTAGGAAGAAGAAGGGGGGAAATGTGTCAGTTAGGCCATGAACAATGTCCACATGAACTGTGCTAGCCCCTTCTGAAGGCCTCAGCTTTACTCCTACGCATGTCTGGTCTCCAGCTTGGAGAGCTCTTCATATACCCCCCAGGATGGCAACCCCCTTCCCTCCAGAATGTATGGCTGCCTGGAAGGGTGGGGCAGATGGAAGTGGGGAGCATAAAAAAATTGCTTCAGAGAAGTAACGAAAAACACCTTTGAGAGGCAACAATATAATCTGCAAAATGAGATTTGCAGACTGCAAAATCAGAGGTGCTAATAGTAATCCCAACAGCACTCTGCCTGAATGACAGTCTAATTTTGTTGTTCTAGCACCTCACTCAGACACAGGAGCTGCTCAGCACCGGGTTGTGAGTGATGGCGTTCTGAGATGTCCACTCTGCCTGGCCACATAGCAAGGTGCTCTGAGGGGACCCTGAGGGTGTACACCCGGAGTCCTGCTCAGGGACCACCATCTGAGCTGGGGCTCCTTCTGACAGCTCAGGCACCATCAGAGTTGAGTCTATGAGAACATTTCACTTTATGGCCATAAGAGAGGCAAAGAAGTTCAACTCACACCATTCAGTACAGGGAAGTTCCGGTATATTCATTCTATTACTTGATAGTTAGGGTGACCAGACGTCCTGCTTTGGGCGGGACAGTCCTGCTTTTCAACAATTTGTCCCACGTCCTGCGGCGTTTTAAAAAACTCCTTTTTGGAAAGAATGCACAAACGGGTGGGAGAACAAGAAGGGAATATACGGTTTTCGGCTGCCATGTGGCTATTTTGCCAGAATATGAGCTTTATATTATTTTTAATTTTATAATGTTAAACTGTAGTAATAACAAATAATTGCTGAGAAGTGATTATTGAGAACTGCTTATCAAAGTTTGCATTGTTGTCAGGCCCCGCCCTGCCCCGGCCCCGCCCCCAACCCTGCCCCGGCCCCGCCCCCCCAGCTATGTTGTCCCGCCTTACCGATGTTAAAATCTGGTCACCCTATTGGTAGTAGATTATTCCTCGCCTGCTGTGTGGTAGACACGATTCCAGGCACTGAGGATACATTCTTGCTACTCTATAAAAGCAGACAGGGAGGTCTTATGAAAATTAAAATCCAAATCCTATTCCCTGCCTAAAATGTCTTCTACGCCTCCTTAGGCTCCCACCCACCTTGCTTCCTGTCTGCCCCTGCCCACCTCACTGACCTTGGTGACCCCTGCCCCAGCTCCCCAGAAGCTCTCTTTCTGACTCTCTTTGAGCTCGCTCCTGCCCCACGTCCTTCCACGTGCTCACCTTGTCTCCCGCGCACGCTTCCCTGGCAGCTACTCCCAGCCAACTTCCTTTCTTCACATCTTGCGAGGCCTTCCTTGACTAGTGATGTGTCACACACCGGGGGTGGCATTAACATTTCTAACACCAGGGCTGGCGCAGTCGCTGGGTAATCCAAGCAGATGCTAGCCATTTACAACAGGGACAGCATTAGTGTGCCGGCTGAAGGCCCCCTAAGCACACGCCACTCCCCCGTCAGTAGATGGGCCAGTTCTGATTCCCTTCAGAGCACCTGCCATTCTGCTTTTCTCTCTATGTTCTTTCTACCCGCCCTTTCCCTGATCTCTTAATTTCACGTTTCAACCCATTAAAGTGGGTGTTTGTTTTGTTCCTTGTGGGCTACGGCACAGGCACTACCTAGCTCTGAGTCTGGCATCCGTTAGGCTTTCTAGAAATTTTGCTGAATGAAAGACCAAAACCTCCATCCCTCAGGCAGCTCACTTTCTGGGAGAAAGGATTAGTGGTGGCAGTTTCCTGGGTGTATGCATGGACCACTGACTCGGCTTAGAATAAAACATTCTGGAATCAGAAGCCTTTTGTAATAGAAGAAATTCTGAGTTGGAGGACAGAATGATCATGTCACTGGGAGTGCCTAGGAGGGGCAGATCTGAACGGGTTCTGGGGACGCATCTGGAGCCGTGTCTGGAAGGTCCATGAGCTCCAGTAGAGGCTGTAATTCTTGAGCCCTTTTGCCAAATCCCCCTGCAGTGTTGGCCCCTTTGCAGAACCTGCTATGAATATGGCTCTGATAGGTTAGTTGCTTCCTTTAATAATCCTACTTAAAATGTCTCATTTAATTCTTCCCATTGCCCTCGTGAGATAGGTAGGTGAAATCAGCTTAATTCTGCAGACTAAGAAACTGAAACTTGGTGAGATTAAAAGCTTGGCTGAGGACACACAATAAGGAAGAGGTGTGTGCTATTTCCACTGGCCGGTACCTGAGCTTCTTGGTGTCCGAGGTTTGTCTCCCACCTGCTATGAAGGGGACCCAAGTAGACAGCCTCCCTTGCAGACTCGGTGAGCAAGTGGACAGAGTCTTGGCGCCTCCATGTGGCAGGTGTGTGTTAAGACAGTGGCTCTGCCAGGGTCTGAGTGACCTTGGGCAGACTCCCTTCCAGCCTTGGCCTTCTTATCTGTAAAATGAAGGGCTTGGCTGACGGCCTACAAGTCTTTCCAGCTTTGATGTAGGATTCTGTGCTGTGAAGAATAAGAGAAGATTGTATTATTGTGGATTGAAAAATAATTATCTTTTATGCTCCGCGTGTAACTCTCCATTTCTCAGGTTACCTGTTATGTCGTGTCAACATTGCCTCGTATATCAGACACTGCTGTAATAAGTATGCAATTTGTAGCTGCAATTTCCATTTTATGGCAGTATCTGATTTACACGAGGTGTTTTTAAAGCATGCCACTTATGATGTGCACACCTGCCAGGAGCCCGCTCTTTCATAATGAATTTCCAGCGAGGTCAGAGAAAGTGCCCAAATTTAGGTAAACAGAGAGTCAGCAAGTTTTCAGCACTAAAGCTTCCTGCCTGTCCTGGGAGGGATGATGCATCCCCAGGGGCGAGGGTGACACAGAGACCTCCTGGCTGGGAGGATCAGATGGTGGAGCTGTGACTCTCAAACTCTGGGGAAGGGCGAGGGTGACATAGAGACCTCCTGGCTGGGAGGATCAGATGGTGGAGCTGTGACTCTCAAACTCTGGGGGAGGCCGAGGGTGACACAGAGACCTCCTGGCTGGGAGGATCAGATGGTGGAGCTGTGACTCTCAAACTCTGGGGGAGGGCGAGGGTGACACAGAGACCTCCTGGCTGGGAGGATCAGATGGTGGAGCTGTGACTCTCAAACTCTGGGGGAGGGCGAGGGTGACATAGAGACCTCCTGGCTGGGAGGATCAGATGGTGGAGCTGTGAACTCTGGAGGAGGGGAGAGTGGTTCAGAAGCCTGTGGAGCACCAGGTGAGGGGCTGGCATAGGTCAGTTCATGGCACATCTGTTATCTGAGAACAGGTTCACTGAAAGTTTAATGCCATTGATGATTCTGATAAAAATTCGGGGGGTAGAGGCAGAATTATTGGCGTGCATGTCTAGGTGGAAGTACTGACTTGGTTATTTTTCCTGTACTGTTATTGAACTTTGAAAAACTGGTTATTTTGCTTGTTGGTTTTAGATGAGTTGGTTTTTGGCAAATGAGTCTGTTTCTATAGGGTCAGTTCAATCAGCTGGAGGTCTGAAAGTGTCAACCTTCCTGTGCTGCAGATGCAGATTTGGGGGCCCTCTGCAGCCAGCCTGAGCATCCCTGAGCTGGCTCAGGAAGACGGAGAGAGGATGAGGAAGAGAGGTGTGCACGGCAGACCTAATCCTTGTCTCATCCTGGCACAAGAAGAGGATTTTGAGGAATCTTTCTTTTTAATTCTGGCAGAAATAGAGTGGCCTTCGAAGCAGAGCCAAGTGGACACAAGCTTTGTGCAAACCTGGTGGTCTTGCAGCCTCTGAAGCTCTTTCAGTTAGCCACAAACACCGCTGCCCCTGTAGCTATGCTGCCAGGCTTCTTAGATAACTTCCCACACTAATGCAACAGTGATGAAAGTACCTGGAGGCCAGGAAGGGCAAGGATGTCTTTGGATAAGTAGGGGTGCTGCTTAGATCCAGCCTCGCTTAGATCCTCTGAGGTCCCGTTAAGCAAGTTGGCAAGGTTGGCTGCCCACCAGGGCAAAGACAGGCTGAGAAGAGGATGGATTTCTGCCCCCAGGGACTTGGCCACTTCTTCACATTCCTCCCCATGGTCAGTCATCTGGGTAGGATTTCCTCTTGAGCCTTGGCTGGTCTGTGTAGCTTATCCTTGATATCGACTGGCCTGTGAAGCTTACAGCAAGGGCTGCAGTGCTCAATTACTTATTGCTATAGCGCCAGGGCCAGCACAGGGCTGGACTTGGTTGACAGGCTCAATGAACATGTGTGGAGTGGCTGGTGTCCAGCCAGCAAGGTGCCTCCATTTCTCCTGTCACCCCTGGCCACGGTGTCACAATGGAGGACTTCCTCTGCCCCGTTACGGAATGTGGGACATGACAGAGGGGATTTCTCATTTCTGTGATGTAGCCCACGTCCTGGCTGTGGCAGGGCCCTCCATGCCCTGGGGTATGTCATTCTCTTAGCCAGGTTCTGTTAGCTTGTCTGAACCTTTTCAGTACCCAGCTCAAATGTCACCTTTGGTGTATCATCTTCTCGATTTCACCAGGCTCAGGTTACTTTGAATTGTGATTGTTTGCGCACGTCGGTCTCCCCCTACTCCCACGATATTGTAAAACCTTGAGGGACAGACATGCCTCTTTATTCTCGCTTATTCATTTGTTTAGAGACGGTGTAACATAATGAATGGTGAAGGGCACGGACTATGTGTTCAGAGATCGCCGCATGGTTTACAGGATGTCTGTGCAATTTATTGGTTACGTAATTTATAGTGAGTGACTAAACCTTTCTTTTTTTTTTTTTTGAGACAGAGCCTTAAGCCGTCCCCCTGGGTAGAGTGCCGTGGCATTACAGCTCACAGCAACCTCCAACTCCTGGGCTCAAGCGAGTCTCTTGCCTCCGCCTCCCAAGTAGCTGGGACCACAGGCACCCGCCACAACGCCCGGCTATTTTTTGGTTGCAGCTCTCATTGTTGTTTGGCGGGTCCGGGCTGGGGATTCGAACCCGCCACCTTAGGTGTACGTGGCTGGTGCCTTAGCCGGTTGAGCTATAGGCACCGAGCCCAAAAATAAAATTAATAGAAGAAATGAAAAAAACAATTGGGGTATTTCATGAAATACACTAGAAGATTCCATTTATCAGATAATACTTAGAGTGGCTTCAAGAAAACGGTTTCTGAACAACTAAAATAGAAAGTAATTTCACCTTCTCTTTTATTACATATGATTTCACTAAAAGATAAGACATACAACAATAATTAAATTTCTTTGATAGTGTAATAAATTCCTTTCTCCTTCTAGAATTTGATAAACCCCCCGATGTAGACATCACTGGACACGAGCAGAACGGTAGATAACAACTTCCTCATATGGTCACAGAGAGGAGGAGAAGAACTGGAAGGCAGAACCAGGGTACACACAACTGGAGCTGTAAAGTGTGACGTAAAGTTACAGAGGAAGACAAGAGACCACCTGGGCTGAGGGCAGACACCAGAAACAGGAGATTCCCTCCCTCCACACCTAGTGATATTCTAAACGCCTGTTAGCTGCCGATGAACAACACAGACACGGATCCCAACCTTCATGGTGTGTGAGACAAAACAGACAACACAGAACTACAGACAGAAAGCAGCATTACAGGACTGGAAGTGCCAGAGAGAGAAGGCAGACGGCAGTCCTGCAAAGGGTGAGAGGACAGGCTTCAGTGAGGTGACGTTCCACAGACGCGGGGGAGCACGCGCGCCGGGTTCTGCACTAGCAACCTGATCAAACACAACTAGGAAACGGCCAAAGGTACCAAGTAGAAGAACTAATGTACAGAATTTTTTTTCAAGTAGCTAAGCTAGTCTACCTGAAGTACAGTTAAATACTAGAAAATAAACTAAAACTAAGTTTACCAGAGTACTTTCATATAATCTGAAAGTATCTGTAATAAAAAATTTAAAATAGTCCAACTCAGTATATAAATGAGTGACTCTGTCCTACTAGACCTTCATTTCCCTGTGAAGGCTTCCATGCCACCTAAAACATCTATACATAGAACTGTATGCTTTTCTATTAATCTATTTCATGTTTAATTCTCTTACCAAGCCAGGACCCAAGAGGATAGAGGTGGCGTTCTGCCACCCCCACACCTTGAACAAACTGCTAATATAAATCTGAACTCTTAAGGGCAGTACTGGCTAGGGCTGTCCAACTGCTAGTATAAATCTGGATTTGGAAGGCGCTCTGAGTGAGAATGGAAAATCCTACATATAGAAGAATTACTTGTAAAACTTATAACTGACAATACTTCCTGGGTGAAGGACACAACTACATCTGTGACTTTACCTTACAACACAACCAATGCATGTACTTGTATGCACCTTCATACCAACCTGAAATATAAATAAATATCTAAACAAATTAAAAATAATGCTAAAAATAAACCAGGTAAAACTAGCATTAAGAACTCACCTTTGGAGATTTACATTCTATCTCTTCACTTTCACTGTTGGAATCAGTATTTTCCTCAGGTTCAGTCTTCACTTCTATTAAAGGCATTTCTTGATCTGCTCTTAGGGCCTCTTCCATTGGTTCTTCTAAGTCTTTTATTTCCTCTTTTACTTTTGGCTCATGGTGGTGAATTGTTCTGAATTGAATATTTGCAGAACGGCAGTACTCTTCAAAACCATAGAGATACCTGAACAAATATTTCATTTAAGAAATCTTAGTCTTTGCATTTGACTTGAATCTTATGTTATTAAACACATTTTTAAAAAAATAAAGTCACTTTTTAAAAAAGGTTTTCTGGGCAGTGCCTGTGGCTCAGTGAGTAGGGCACCGGCCCCATACACTGAGGGTTGGCGAGTTCAAATCCAACCTCAGCCAAACTGCCACAAAAAAATAGCCGGGTGTTGTGGTGGGCACCTGTAGTCCCAGCTACTCAGGAGGCTGAGGCAAGAGAATCGCTTAAGCCCAGTAGCTGGAGGTTAATGTGAGCTGTGACACCATGGCACTTTCCTGAGGGTGCCAAAGTAAGACTCTATCTCTAAAAAAATAAATAAAAAATAAAAAAGGTTTTTTTATTTTCCCCACCACTCCTTGGGGAGTCTGTTCTGTTGCTGGGGCTAGAGAGCAGTGGCATCATCACAGCACACTGGAACTTCATACTCCTAGACTCCAGTGAACCCCTCCCTCAGCCTCCAGAGAAGCTGAGCCTACAGGCACATTCCACACATGTACCACTTGACAAATTTTCCTGTGTTTGAAGAGAGATGGGGCCTCACTATGTTGCCCAGACGGGTCTGGAACTCTTGGCCTCAAGTGATCTTTCTGCCTTAGCTTCCCAAAGTGCTAGGATTATAGGAATGAACCACTCACCTGGCCAAAGTACTTTTTTTGCTATTAACTTCTTGACGTTTTAGAGAGGATTATAAACAAAAATACTGATCATGAAATAAAATGCCTTTCTGAGAAATCTGAAGCTGTGATAACTGAATACAGCTATTCTAGTCTTGATACAAAGTTGTCCCCCTCAAAAGACACAGTTCTGTGACACAGTCTAGATACTTCGCATCCCTGATTTTGGAAAGGAGATCAGGACAGTATGAGGAATGACGTAAAGCAGATTTGATGTGCTGAAACAAGTTTCGATCACAAGTGCATTTAACCTAAATGTTTTATACACTTTCTCTAACTGTAACGTTCCTTGATTGATGCAGTCCTATTTAACTTAACAAATTAAATGTAAATATGTATTCTTAGATGAATAAATTATACTACTTACTTTCTATAAGCAGTTTTTACATTGTAGGAAGCAGCTGAATTCAAAATCGGAATGCCAAGGTCCATATAAATTTGCTTCCATACAGCTCCACTATCAATCTGGAAAAGCAAGGTTTGTGTTAACATTTGCAAAAGGAAGTAATTTTACACTAATACTCTACTTTCATTAGGAAAATGTGTTAATCACCTAAAGTGCATATAATAATGCAATATTAGATTTAACTTTTCATCCTCATGTCACCACTTGCTTCAAAGAGCAATGTCACACTTACATTGTCACATCCACCCTGATGATAAACCAGTCTGAAGAGTTTGAAGAGATTGAGATCTTTATAGCCCAAAACAGGTGGTTTGTTGATTGGAGTACCTTTTTAACATAAAAGCACAGTACAATGTTTATTCAAATAAAAATACTAATCTGAAAACAAATGTATCAATTTCTTTTTTATTAAAATATCTTAATTTTGAAAAAAGTTTAAATTATTAAAATTTAAATAATTTCATTGTACAGTATTTGCTAATACATTTCAACAAACTGAAAAGTAAAACAAACCCTTTTTGTTTACTTTCTAAGCTTAACAACATACAGACTCCTTTGCCCCACAGTAATAGGATATAAAACCAATAAGGATGGAAGTTAAATATTTAATACATTGTGAGATGTTTGACCAAAAAGATCTTAAAGAGTAAACTAAATTTCAAATGGTAATACCCTACAACCACCAGGATGCTTAAAGTAGATAGGAATTTGAAACAAAACAAATTCAATCTGATCAAGTCTACAATAAAGTCTTCATTTTATTCACTTGTGAATAAAATAGCAGCCATTATTTCATCCAATATACCAGTATCAACTTCAGAAGTAATCTGCTTAGTACATATAAAAGAAGATCTTCTGAAAGGATGTGAGCTTTCCACAGTTTAGTTCTTTTTCTTTGGGTCATCATTCCAAATAAACAAACCGTTCCTGCTCCTGTCCTGACAGTCTAGTTCTCTACATACTCCGTGTCTTCCACACTGTCGCCACTCCGGAACACGCTATAGCTTCAAAAATGCATTTAAAGTCTTCAGGATATATATTAGTTACTTTTACTTTTTCATTTCTACATATTTCTTTTTTTTTTGAGACAGAGCCTCAAGCTGTCCCCCTGGGTAGAGTGCCGTGGCATTACAGCTCACAGCAACCTCTAACTCCTGGGCTCAAGCGAGTCTCTTACCTCCGCCTCCCAAGTAGCTGGGACCACAGGCATCCACCACAACGCCCGGCCATTTTTTGGTTGCAGCCGTCATTGTTGTTTGGCGGGTCCGGGCTGGGGATTCGAACCCACCACCTTAGGTGTACGTGGCTGGCGCCTTAGCCTGTTGAGGTATAGGCGCTGAGCCCATTTCTACATATTTTTTTTTCCAATATATGCCTTGCATCAACTGGAGTCAAAGAATGGAAGTGGTCTATTAGCTTGGCACTTCGCTTCCCCTAACGGTACTTTAACATGTGAAAAAATACGGCGTTAAGTTTTCTGTAAATAAATTTTTTTTTTTTTTGAGACGGAGCCTCAAGCTATCCCCCTGGGTAGAGTGCCATGGCATCACGCTCACAGCAACCTCCAACTCCTGGGCTCAAGCGAGTCTCCTGCCTC